>JAFBJT010108966.1:2862-16465 GCA_016785325.1 Chascanopsetta lugubris
TTTATGTATTCATTTATTTGTTTATAAATTTATTCATAACCTCATCAAGGCGTAAACGGAAGGTGAAAAGTTCATTTGCATCCTCCTCTTCATCATCCTTTGTTTATGTATGTATGTATGTATGTGTGTGTGTGTGTGTGTGTGTGTGTGTGTGTGTGTGTGTGTGTGTGTATGGGCGTTTCATCCACACGGGGTCGGTGAATGTCCTACTTTTGAAACTGGATCCTCTCCCTCAACCCGGATGCGCTTATCCACCACCACCAACAACAACAATGGCGGATTACTTGTAGTCCAATATGACCCGAAGAAAAAGTTCTACCTTGTCGTCTGTCAACACCGACGTCTCCCTTCTCGCTTGCGTATAGTTTGCCCCCATCATCATCATCAAATTCTCCCTCGTCTCCTCCTTCCTCTTCTTCTTGTTTTTGTTTACATCGTAAGAGCGCGCTGCGCCACCGTCCACGTCTTCTACTCGGTTTTCGGTGTATTTCTATGGGGCCGTTACAGCGCCACTCAGGCCTGGCGACTATACTACAGCGTTCTCTGTCGTTTCTTGATACGATGCCATAATAATAATAACAACAACAACAACAAGAATATAATGATGATGATAACAGTATATATGTGATCCACCTGAATGGAC
Organism: Chascanopsetta lugubris; assembly: GCA_016785325.1. Classification (NCBI taxonomy): domain Eukaryota; kingdom Metazoa; phylum Chordata; class Actinopteri; order Pleuronectiformes; family Bothidae; genus Chascanopsetta; species Chascanopsetta lugubris. The sequence continues at coordinate 3,506 of JAFBJT010108966.1, forward strand.
GAATTGTATGATTTGTATGTATTGAATGAGAGACCGCCATTTTCACCACCATGAAGCCCAGAATGGACAAACTTTTACCTCTTCAGCTTTAATGATAACTGGTGGTTACTATTATAAAAGTTTAGATTAAATCATGATATTTTCTATTGCGATGTCAATCTTTCTTTAATTCTCATCAATAATAATTCACCACCTTATTATCTTTTCTGTCTCAAATCATTCATATACGTATTAATATTTTTGTATTTATTAAAATACGTAATCATCATCAGTATTATGATATTGTTATTATTATTATTTCAATTATCATTGTCAAAATGTCCTATCTTTCAATGTGAGCCAAAATTAATCAAATACAAATCCTAGATTCATCAGATTTTCCTCAATCCTTGCTCTCTGTTTGCCCGTACCCCATATTCTCTTCTAGCTTTGAAGAAATCAATTCAATATTCATTTGCAGGGTTAGATAGCAATATCCTTGGTGGAGTTGATGATGGTAGATCTATACTTACATTGGAGCTGAGTCAGCCAGTTGAGTGACAGAGACAAAGGCCAGTGTGGCCAGCAGCCACAGGTGGGTCCCACTCATCCTCCTCCCCGATTCTGTTCTGCTGAAAAGGTAGAGTGACACGATGTTGCTCGCTCCTTTTATCCTCTTGCCTCCCTCCTCCACTCTTTTCACTTCCCCAAAGAACTCGCCATGCCCTCCCTAAACCATACACACACACACACACACACACACACACACACACACACACACACACACACACACACACACACACACACACACACACACACATACACACAGCACATCATTTCCCAGCAGCAGTTGAGAAACTGATCAGGTCAAATAAATGTTATCTCCAATGTGAGGAAAGAAAAATAAACAGATGAAAATCAATACACGTTGTACGTCTGACTTATTCCTAAATAATATTGGGAATAAGCAACTGAAGGTTTAACACAGTTTTGCATTTCTCACAGACAATTTGTCAAATGATACATTTGATCCTTTTGTGTTTGGAAAGGTTTGTAGTAAAAAAACAAAATTGTGCTGAGCTTGCTGAATCAGAGCAGACACACACATAAAAGCAAACACACACACACTTGCTGACAAATAGTGGGGTGAACTTGGGGTATTGCGTAATTTCTGGTAAAAGGATCTTTTTTCATAATTCAACAGAACGTCAGTGACAAACAAACAACAAATCAGTAATCTGTATCAAACAAATGTAAATAATTTATTTTACATTTTACATTTGTTTATCATTAGATATTTTTTGAGTGGCTCAGTGAATCCATTTTTTTAAATAAACACATCTGAATTCACTCAAAGTTTGATCCCATTGCTTGATACTTAGATTTAATTATTTTTAAGGAACATTTTTTAATTTATTTTTATTGGCATATAATAAAAACACACTTGTAACGTATATGCTACAAATATGTTTTCAAAGGCAGCATTTTGAAAATATCCAGGAATTAATAACATGCCATCATGTTGTATTGGATCTTTTCAGATCAAATAAGATCCAATCAAATTGCATGTATACAACCCACAGTCACAGGTCACATGGTCTTTCAGTACTCTGTGAATGTTCATTGATTTGTTAAAAACAGGAAAAGTTTACCATGAAGGTAAAAATGATCCTGATGTAAATATGAAGGGCTCATTCTAGGTTAATGAAAAACAATTTGTACAGTCAGTACGTTTGAAGCAAAAACAATATGACCTAATTCCAACACACTAGTTTTCCATTGATTCTACGTTGATTAGAATATTGATTTTGAAACTGATTCAATCACTCGCCCCTAGTGGACAGAATTTCTCGCAAATTGATCATCCTGTCACATACATGCTAGAAAGAAAGGAAAATCTACCTGAATGTTTAGTTGGATGTGTATCATTTATACATTAAAGGGTACAACACTCATCTTAAACAAAATCATTTTATTGAATATGCATCTTGTAGTTCACAAGATGCTTTGTGTTAAAGGTGCAGTGTGTAAGATTTTGCTCATTTCTGACATTATTGCAAAACAATTAGATACCGACATTTTCATTTATAATCACCTTCATGTTTTGTTTTTTTCTATTACCCTTAAATGAGCCCATTAATGTATATTTACATGAGGAGGGGGTTCTCTCCATGGGGGCCGCCATGTTTTTACAGTCGTAAAAGTGGACGTATTAAACTTTCTTTGAGTTTCAATGACAAAGTCCACCATAGGTTCTCCTGCATGTTCAGAAGGGTGAGGGTGAGGTGATGGATACAACATGCAACTTCACCTCCAGGGGTCACCAAATCTTACACACTGCAACAACCAAAATCATATGTACTCCTTTCCCACCAAACCGGTTCTAATTTCTTTCTTTTGACTCAATCAGAGACAGTGTGTTCTGTTCTCCGCCCGACTACCTGGACATGACAGCAGCTTGTTTGATCAGTAGTGACAGAATGGATCTCAGCGCAGAGCAGATAGCTCAGAAAGATAAACAGCACTCAGCACAAGGCCCCTTGTCATTAATCATTAAACCCTTACAAGATACAGTGACGACTATGGATGTGAGGTTGTTCACCCACCAGTTGCTATCAACTATGTACATTCTGGGCCACTGTTATAGCAAAACATGCAACATGGCTACCTACATGGAGAGGACACATGTTCTGTCTGGACCAATCACAAACAACACATACAGACACACTGTGTGTGTCTGTGTGTGTCTGTATGAGTTGTTTGTGATTGGCCCAGAGAGGACATGTGACATAGCTCATTTGCATACACACAGGCAGGTGGAGCAGCACAGGTGAGCGTGGGAGCTAATGGTATCAGTCATGCCGTCACACATGGCCGCAGGAGCGAGTGAGTTCCAGCGGCGTCATTTTTAAGCTTTTTGCCTTTCAAGTCAAAGAGTCGCCGCAGCAGCGCAGGACACGTGGAACTCGGGCGCGTCACACACCCGCCAGGTAATAAACAAACAAACCAAAACACGCGGTGTGTGGGCCGAGCGTGGGCCCCACACAGGCAGCGGGAAGTTCCCTCTTTCCTCCGCCTGTCACCTGCTGGCTCCGGCAGCAGCTGGAGCCGCAGCGCACTCACCTGAGCCGCGGCGGAGGAAGAGGAGGAGGAGGAGGAGGAGGATGAGGCACCGGTCGGACAGGTGCGACAGGATCTGCCGCATTCCGCCGTGCGCAGATATGCATCCGCGCGGTGGTTGCGATAAAGAAGTGCGGTGTCAAAAGGTTCCTTCGCGGATTAACGAGGAAATGAAGGTGTAGCATGAGAGTGAGCTAACTAGAAGAAGGAACTATTTGTTTAATCAGGGCAGTAGAGGTGAGTCCGTTGTTTATTTGTGTATCTCTGTGTCTGTTGCCAGGTGTTAGTCGGTTGTTATGGTGTGTAAACACTCATTCATACACAGTCTGTAGTGATACTGGTTCGTATGTATCCAAGTTTAACTCCGTCTGATCAAATAACTCCATTGTCTAACTCTTAATGCAAAACTTTACCTGACGCAAAACACTTAAAGGTGCAGTGTGTAAAATGTAGGTGAAAAAAGCCTGAGGGAAGGCATTTCTGAATGTTGAATTCAATTTCCGATGCCTCTTTTTTCCCACATGAATGTTCCAAATTATTTCCATTTATGTTTACACAAATTGAATGTGATATAAAAATAAAAACAGCTTTAAATCGAGAGTGGGTCCCCTCTACTGAGGCGACCATGTTGCACCACAGAAGCCTCGCTACACTGAAATTATAATTGTCCTGTTTTACACAGATCAACAACACAGCTGGAGAGTTTTTGTACAAAATGCGGCGGTTGTTGTCATGGTAATAATAGTATACTTTTAAATAATATTTAAAAAGCACACCCTGTCTCTTGATACTCAAATCTCTTCCACACCTGAAAGAGGAACCTTTACTTTTACAGTTGCGTTGGTTTCAGGTCTCGTCTCTATTTGCATGAACTGTCAGCACAGGTTGACTGTGTTGTTTGGCGGAAGCAAATAACTGCTGACTCGGCAACTGGGATTTTGAGACCACTAGTGGTGATGTTGCACGTTGCAGCTGAATAAACTATTCTCTTCGGGGTTTACGGGAGAACCTATGGTGGCCTCCAGTCATATCATTCATTTCCCGCCCCTGATGTGAATACGAAACCGGCCCTTAATCTCGTAACCCAAACAAGATTCAGATGATTAAACGTTCTGGACTTGGGCTCGATCTCTATCATGTTCACCAGGAAGATGGATGTGTTCATCCGCTCTGCAGTTCACTTTGAAATCATCCAAACCAACGATCACCGATCAACACGTTACTTGAAGGGACGGCGACACATGTGACCCTCGTCATATCCTGACCTGTGCTCCTCTCCTCCAGCTCTCCAACGCCATGGCAACACAGGTGTCCATCCCCCCCGGAGCCTCGGCTTTAGTCTCCGCCGCGCTCTCCCTGCTCAGCTTGACGCTGCTGCTGCTGTGCGTCATCAGGAAGAAGCGACGGATGGAGGGAACGTACAGGCCCAGCGCGGAGGAGAGGAAACAGACGGGAGCGACGGGAGCGGAGAAACCCAGGCTGCCGCTGCCTCTGCCCAAAGAGGAGAGACTCATATGATGGAAGACGTGGCCTGGCGCGGCTTGACCTCAGTCACCGTGTCAATCTGTGGATCCGTTCGCGTGCATCCGTGTCATCGACGCGATCGGAACACAGACGACTCCGTGCACTCCGCAACTGTTTCATCCTCTGACTGATCGGACTGTCCCCTCCATCACCTGTTTCACTTGGCTTCCCTTCCCTTAACCTGTTACTTCCTTTATTCGACCACATTAAGGACATGAGCTTGAATATATGTTGTATTTGTATAGAAGTTGTTACAGTTACTGTACATAATTGTTACATATCGTACACTTTCTAGATGAAGGATATTGACACAAAGACACTGATGATGCACTTTTAAGTTGACTGGTAAGAGCCTAATTTCGTAGATAACCTCGAAAGCAATGTGTGTGTTCAGTGTTTTGTAAATAAACCAACCATTTGCACACACCTTCCATTGACTTTATGTTCTTGTGACTTCACCACTTGATGTTGCTGAATTGAAACTTTAAGTTACAAAACCAAACATGAAGGGTGTCACACGAGTGCTGTTGTAGAATCTGCACGTCACATACCATTGCAAGTGATCTGGAAACTCCGTGTCCTCACTGTTAAGTTGTTGTTTTTTACTATCTGCTTTAAGTCATTTCATCAAGTAAATACAATTCAGAATAAACAAATGAGTTAAACTATACTGCCCCTTTAAAGCCTTAGCACCAAGCGGCAACCGCCTGATCAAGACGATAAGCAAGTGAAAAAACGTGCAGTTCACAGGGTGGCCACTAGAGGCCACACATGTTTAAAGCCAGGTACAAACTACAGGTTTTTGTACAAACTGCATGTTTTGGTCTCAATAAGTCACATTTTTCAAGTGGAAATAAAAAAATGGTGCTTATATATTTTTGTATGTTTAAAATTGTGCATAATTAAGAGCTTGACCTCTTGACTGACACATGAGCTGACCTGGTATGGAGGGCTGGTGATGTGATGGCCCCATGGGCCCACCCCCAGCTCTACCCGTGCTCCGCCTATTTGCCCTTTTTTGGATGAACTTCAGCAAGATGGCGACGAGTGACTCGTCCACAATTTACTTCAAAAGCACTCTGCAGAAACCGGCCGGTGACATCACGGACGCTACGTCCATCTTGATTGGCAGTCTATGATTCACACACACACTGTTGTGTATTTTGACACCTGCTGCTAAAAATCCATGTCAAAAGATGTCGCCTTTATTGTAACAAGGTTAGATAAAAGGTGCTTTGAGCCCATTTTACACATTCTTCATCAGTATCATCCAGTGGCCAGAGGCATCTTTTTTTTTTACCATCCCCAACTCCATCATTGATGTTATGTCTTTAAGTTTGCTACAGGCTTTCACTGGTTCTCACAAATAAATTGTGAGGAATTTGACGAACAGGGGCCAGAGGTCAAGGTCCCCGTGACCTCACAAAACACATGAAACTAAATTAAATATTGCAGGAATGGGTTCAGGGGATTCTTTCAGATTTGGGACAAAACATTTTTAGCCTCTTGAACAAATGTCTTTAGGGAATTCCCTCAGACTGTATCCACTCATCATTTGGACGTGATAAGTCTCTAGAATTCACTGGTCGCAGGTCAGACGTCACGGCACTTGACACTCGATGAAGAAAGGGCTCTCTGATGCAAACAGCAGGGTGGCGATTCAGAATAACACCCTCTCTGATGCTTTGTCTGCGGACACAGCATCATCCTTTAAGATTCAAATCTCTTCTTAAGTTCGGACACTTTGATGAGGGGATGGTCTTCCTTCTCAAACGCCACAGGGCAGTTGTTCTCCTCAGATGTGTTCGAGCGACGTGATGGCGCGCGTTGGATTTGCCTCTTCTCCCTGTCTGACGGCACGTCACACGTTCTCCCAGGTTCCTCCGAGCCTTCGGTCCTGGTCGTCTCCTGAGAGCTGGGGCTTTTCATCGCCTCAGGTGGAGAGGGGGTGTGACCTAACGCTTGCTCTGATTTCCGAGCCGTGTCTTCTCTTGTTTGAGAAGCTGCTGGAGGTTGAGGGTCAGCACTGATGGGGCTCTGACACCCAGAGGAGGCTGAGCTCTCTGGACTGGCTGAGCCCACCATGTTGGAATCATGGGGGCTGAGTTTTACCAGTTTGTTTGAAGCGGTTGTTCTGTCGTTCTCCTTGTCATCCTGGTCCGGATCTTTCCCTTTGTCTCCCGCCACATCTTTTTCATTTGTTTCTCTGTGTCTTTCAGTCACCTCTCCACTCGTCTCTCTCAACCCTCCATCCTCCCGCTTCTCTTTGAGAGGTTCCTTTCCAAAGCCCTCTTCTTGGCCATCCTCAGACATCACTTCCCTACAATGATTTGTGGTTTTCGCTTCGTCCTTTCTCTCCTCAGCCTCCCCTCCCCTTTCTTGCTCCTTGATTTGACAGATTGCCAGCGGACTCTCCGATCCCACCTCTTCTCGCGTGCCGAAGTCTGGGCGTAGCCAATCGGAATCCTCCATCACGTCTGACAGCTCCTCCGTAGTTTCCACATTCCAGCTGTGCAGGCTGCCACTGCCGCTGTTGGACAGGCACAGGCTCTCCTGGCTGGGGGTGATTGGACCAAACTAGAATTCAGAGCAACAGCCCGTGTGAGACATTTAGGTGTGTTTGCGTATGTGTGTGTTTGAGAGAGAGTTCCTACTCTCCTCACCTTTGTGATGTAATCATGACAGTCTGGTCCAAACAGATCCAGGCTTCGGGTGCCGTAGAGCAGGCCCCGCTCATGGGAGCTCCGTGAGCTGAGTGTTTCAAAAATCTCCCCGAGCAGATCCATCTCCTCCGGGTCACATAGCAGCGAATCCTGTGCCTCCTCCTCCTCATCCTTCTGGGGCTCCGGGTCAGGCTCCCCCGCAGACTCAGTCACAGCTCTGTAAACAAGCAAGCACAACACAATTTACTACTACATGAAAAATGCATGCTAGTTATTGTCTCATTTTTACTGAACGTCCTCATCTCTCTATCCCTCCAACCTTCACGTGCTGTGTGTTTCATAGTGAAAGTCACTCATCTGAGATTGTTACAGCTGAAGACGTACGATAGGATATGATGCGACGATATGATACGATATGATACAATACCATACGATACGATTTGATATGATGTCATACGATATCACACGATACACTATATTTATTCTCAGCATTTTCTTTTCTTACTGGTTTGACAGCTCTTTGTTTGGTTTAGTTTGGCACGAGGGAGGAGCTGTACTTTCTTTCCATCCCGTACCCTTCTTTTAAGAATGTTAAAGAAAATAACATTTTGCATGAAAACTGGATTTCTTTTTCCGACACACTTCTCATCCATTTGTTTGGATTCCTTAAAAAAACGGACTATAAACTCACCAGATGTACAGCATCTGTGGAATGTCTTCATTATTAAAGAAAAGTGTGTGTAACTATGGCAACTATTCAGGTAAATGTCCTTCGGCACGTTGCACCCCTGCTCACCCATCCCATGCATCTCCCGTGCTCTGCCCGTTGTCCTGGTCTCTGGGGGCCCTGAATTTGTGCACAGGCCGACGGGGACGTGACTGACACAAAGCAACATCCCAACGGCAATAACAACACAGAGAGTATGACGGGCCGAGGGGTGGATCACAGAGAAGCAACACAAACAGGGCAACACCAGCAGTGGAAGACAGCAGAACAGGCAGACGGGGTCATGAATGTACTGTGGGAACGGTGTCTCCAGTTTAGCAAGAGCAGATGAGACGTGGGATTGTTCTCACCATCCCAAAGTGATGTGTGATCGGCAGGCGATTCTGGAGGCAGTCGGACTGGGCCCGGTGGTGCGACACGGACCCTACTCTCTGTAGGCTGTATTGTCCGTTCTGGGTCTGCGACACAAAGGAAGAAAGATGCGGTGGTGAAAGCCTCGGCAGAATTGACAGCAAACAAAACTCTCGCCCACATCAACAGGAGCGGAGCCTACCTTGTTCATCAGCAGGTTTTTCAGACCAGACTTGGCGAGACCTTTGGCCTGGGAGGGATTTAGAGAAACACGTGAGGAGATTTGTGTTGCTGCAACACACAACGATCAGCTGCTGCTGCTGCTGCTGCTGCTGCTGCTGCTGCTGCTGCTGCTGCTGCTGCTGGCTGCTGCTGCTGCTGCTGCTGAACTCTTCCCGACACAAACACCGCAGACTCCAACACTCACCCTCATGTTTGCTTTGGACTTCATGTTGAGGATTAACGCTCCGCCCCCTTTCTGTCAGGAGCACAAACACACCCGTATTGTACAAAAGTACAGTTGTGCAAGACAGGAAACAACATTTCATACAGAAAATATTTACCTTTAAATGACCAACGAACTGCTGATATGATTTGCTCATTCCTGCAAGTGGATAAGAGATGAGTGAACATGTTTATTCTCTGACATCATCGATAACTCCTTTTCATAATCTTAATCTTAACAACTAAATACTTTAAACAAACCCTAACCCTAAAGATAGGTCTGAACAAATCGCTCATCTATAAGATTTCTTATAGTGAGGACTGGTAAAAAAATAAATGTCCTCATTGTCTTACGCTGTCTGACACTTTTATAGATATCCAAACAAGTACACATGCACACACGCACGCACACACACCAGCTGTTGTTTCACACTTGAGGATTGCTTCCTCAAATTGGTCATCTGGTTCCTCCCCTTTGTTGAGAATATCCAAGCGATCATCTATGAACTGCAACAAACATAATTTTCACAATCATTTCAAATATGTAATCAAACATTCATTAAGATAAAGTTATGACTTCTTAAATAGTGTGCATTTATATAGTGCTGCTCAAAGTACTTTACAGTACAGTTTACATTCACCCAGGTACACAAACATTCATACTGTGCACTGCCAAACTTCTCTGTCCACTGTTTTAGGAGCAGTATCTGACCAGCAGAGGGCAGCAGTGTGTTTACCTGTTTGAAGAACTGTAGGTGAACAGCTCCCTGCAGGAACTGTCTCATACTGGGAGACTTGTGCTCTAGAAACATCTTCTCACTGAAACGTATTTCATCTCCCTGCAAAGACGGACCGAGCAAGAGAGAGAAATCAAGAGCACGTAGGAGAAGCTATGGAAGCCTTCAGATATCATTCAAACTCAAAATGGGTTTAGTTTGTCCCCTCTGGGCTACGGTATCAACATGGATCCACTCCTGATATATGGAGAGATGTATGAAGAGCTCACAACTATTTGTACATTCCGCTGATAGTAAATTAATAAAAACACCCATGCATTTACTTTAGAATTCATTTCTGCGATTGAAATGGAATCATTTTCCCCTTAAAGGCACAGTGTGTAAGATTTGGTGATATGTAGAGGTAAAGTTGCATGTTGTATCCATCACCTAACCCTCACACTTCTGAACATGCAGGAGAAGCTATGGTCGACTTCAGTTGTCTTTAAAACTCAAAAGATGTCGAGTGCGTTCACTTTTACTACCGTACAAACATGGCAGCCCCCACAGAGAGGACCCACTCCCCATGTAAATACACATCAATAGGCTCTTTTAAGGGAAACGGAAAGGAAATATAACCTCTCGGTATATGTCGGTATGTAATTGTTTTGTCATAGTCTTAGACGTGACATGAAAAGGCAGCACACAAAGCTTCTTGACAATGCAAGCCAGCCTCATGAGCTCTCCACTTCTCTGCAATGATATGAGCGAGTGAGTGAGTGAGTGACCTCGTGCACATGCAGCGCGTCCCTGTAGCCTCCAAACAGCTGAGCCTGAGCCCTCAGGAAGGCCCAAGACACACCACAGCCCGGAGACACGGCCTGACGCTTCAGACACAGCTTCAGCTCAGACATCTGGGGGACAGAGTCACAGACGTTGATCTGAAATGTTCAATGAGTCTGTATGTTGTTTTCTTTTTTAAAGAACCTCCCGAATATTATTCCGTTAACTGATAAACATCACCTGGTTCTCTATTCCAGGCCATCGTGTACACAAATAAGTTCCCGCTCACTCATTTCTCATGTGAGGGAACCAGCTGACTGAGAGCGAGAAGTGGGAGGTGTCTTACCACATCTGCAGGTAAGCTCTTCAGGTCGTCAAAGGGCGTCTCCAGAGTGTTTGTGTCCACGTTCAGAATGACAACTTCCTCCAGACCTCGACTCCTGACCCTCTGTCACACACACACACACACACACACACACACACACACACACACACACACAAACACACACACTTCTGTAGTGGCAGGCTTTTAAGGTTTGGTATTTGACTGCAATCATTTGGATCAGGAGTTTACCTCAGACAGACTGGTGTGGACCCCTATCAGGTAAGGCATAGGTGCACTGTGAACAAATGAATGAATAAATGAATGAATGAATGAATGAATGAATTAACGAAAATTGATTTCAGATATGTGAAAACAAACCAAAAGTTAAATAGTTTCAACAGCAAGGTGAAACAAAATGAAAAAACGTTGCAAATTTACATTCCAACACTGCAATTTAACATGTCCAAAAAGGAGTAGGATGAATCGATCAATGAAATTGATTGAATGAGTAAATAAATGAATGAATAAATAGGATGAATCCAATGTCAGTGTACAGGAAGCTGGTGAACCTGATGTTTTCTTACCAGCAGTAGTCCAGTAGGTGCGGTGGCAACACAGGTATGAAGATGTGTTGCCAGTACATGGGATACAACACCGCGCTGAGCGCATGCACACACGAGGTCAGCTACAACAAAAAACGTTTTCACACAATGAACACAACACAAATACGCCTGTGTGGTCTAATCACGTCAAGTGGGCAGCTTTGGGATTTCGCAAATACAGAAGAGGTCTTTGTTCATTATGTGGTTTCTTTGAATGTATTCTAGGATGAACGCTTCCTATTTACACTGTAAATACTGTCGTTTTGTTGTTGTTTTTTGTGCAAAATTACACTAAAAAGCACTTAACTCATTACCACAGTATATTCTTTTTTCTACATTCCAGCATCATTTGATATTTGAAACCTAACACTCAGGAACCAAGTCATAGTTCTTAGTGAGTTGAATCAGGTTAAACAAGGGGACTAATGATGTATGAATAAATACCATCTCAAGTTTCAGTTGCTTTGTATGTCAAAGGCCGTGTTTCCAGTGAATGGACAAATGTAATATGACAGATGAAGAAACAGAAAGGATCTGAGTCTTACAGTGCTGAGTTTGCTGGCAAAGATCAGGATGCGTCTCTCAAACAACATGCAGGCGTAGACCTGGAGCAGGTTCCCAACATCTACTGCCACAATCAGCTCTGTTAAGTTCCTCTGATAACCACACAAACACATGTATATATTCATCAGTTAGAATAAGACACGCGGTTTGTGTTTGATCTGATAAACTCACATTTTCAGGGATGGAGGGGAGACTTCTGGGGTCCGGAGCAATGAAGTACGGAACCTGATCAACATGAGTGAAATAGAAACAGATTAATAAAGGTGTGGAAGTGAAACGTGAAGTGGTTTGTACTTGGATTAGTATCTTCAGCATCATGCAGACACGTGAGCAGCAAATGCCTCAACCAGAGTTTAGACTTTCATCCCAAAATTCGGCCTCCTTCAAGTCTATGTGTCTCCCTGAAACAAATATAATTTTAAAGCAATCGAACTCCATTACATGGTTACCATGGTAACCATGTAAAACTGCACAAAGATTAGGTGTAAACTCTGAAAGATGGGTGCAAACATAGATTACATTTTTTGAATATTTTCACGTCACTACAACTTATTCGAGAGGAGGAATTTCCATTTTTGGAATGAATTGCAAAAAAAATGACAAAATGCACACATATGCACATGTGAGGTCAGTAAAATCACATATTAGAGGTTAAATGCAGTTAACTGGTGTTAATGGTGTTAAATTTGGCCCAAAACATCTGTGCTGGGAGACAAGGTTTTAGTCATCAAGCACAGACAGCGGGAGCTTCCCAGCAGGATTAGTCCGTCTCCTGCAGGACTCACCCCCTCTTGTCCCTCCGGGTGTCCGACAGGGTGGGACACCTCTGTGGTGACCAATAGCTGCTCTCCCTCAGGAAAAAAACACAACACGCTAACCACCGACAAAAAGAACGACCATTACGTCAAGGTCCGATCCCCCAGGTTTGTTCCTAACTAGCAGGTTTCGAAATTTACCATCTGCAGAGTGACAGATCCAGCCGCCAGGGGCACAGGCTGCTTGTAGAGCGCAGCCAGCAGAGCTTTTATCTCATTGGTCTGGTGAGAAGACAATGCATGTGATGTTGGTGATAGAACCACAAGCAGGAAACACTGACACAAAGTAAGGGTGGGGGTGTGTGTGTGTGTGTGTGGGGGGGGGGGGGGGGGCTCCCCTGTCCTTT
>JAFBJT010108967.1:0-27929 GCA_016785325.1 Chascanopsetta lugubris
GGAGGAGGAAGAGGAGGGGGAGGACGAGGAGGAGGGGGAGGGGGGGGGATCTATTTTTGGACAGTTGCGTCACCAGTGTGTCTCTGACACAAACCAGATGTAACAACTTCTTTTGGTCTGCGTCTCTCGCACAGTCAGTTGGTCCTCACGTCAACACGCCTTCCACGCAGTGCACAGTCTCTACATACTAAAGACACGCCCCCTCCCACCCCCCCACCCCCCGCCCCCACCCCCACCCACCCCCGCGCCACCCCAGCTACAACACTATTATCATCAATCACTTGATTTGATATCCACACTCAGAAATCACAGGGGCCCGCTCATCAGCTGATCTCCCCGGGTCATTCATTCCATGAATGACCTTTTCATACACGGCACATTGACCTCCATGGCTTCTCCTCGCTAAGACAGTGTCCATTGCGTGTCAGCTTATGTTGCGTGAAACCCAAAAGGGGGAGGGGACACAAAGGACACAGTTTAAAGTCTTTGGAGTAAAGACTCCTCCCCCCTCTTCTCCCTTCCCCCCCCCCATCATCAAACAAAAGTTAAGAAAAGAGGAGAGACAGGGAGGTGGGAGTGTTTTGGTCCACGATAACTCGAATCACAGTTCCCGTCTACAGGCGCTGCTCACGCTCCGGGGGTGCCCGCCGCTTGCCCCATGAGGGGGTCGCCGCCCTCCACGCCCTCCTGCACCGGCGTGATGTCGGGCTCGGCCGTGATGACGATGGTGTTCTCGTCCACCAGCTCACAGGTGGGGTTGGAGAAGGCGGCCAGGGGCAGGTTGATCCTCTGCATCTCGCGCTCATACACTCGCTGCTCGTGCTGCTTCTTTAAGTCCCGCCCCCTAAACAAACACGAGAGGAGACGAGCCGTGAGTCCAACATGTTCTCATAAACACAGTTCAGGGGTCACGTTAAAGGCGCAGTGCCTGGGATGTATATGTGAATATTATCGACTGGAGGAACTTTGATATGAAATAACATCACTAACAAATTTGATGTTAAAGGTGCGGTGTGTAAAATTTGGTGGCCTCTAGAGGTGAAGTTGCATTGTATCCATCACCTCACCCTTCTGAGCAGGCAGGAGAACCTATGGTCGACTTCAGTTGTCATTAAAACTCAAAAGATGTTTAGTACGTCCACTCTGGGCTGCTGTAAAAACATGGCGGCCCCTGCAGAGAGGACCCGCTCCTCATGTAGATATACATGAACGGGCTCATGAAATGGTGATGGGAAAATTATACAAAGATGATAATGAATTCATGTAAATGTCAGTATGTCATGGTTTTGTAATATTGACCAACATTTTACACACTGCACTTTAAAGTGGACGGGACCAGTACAATCATAGCATGATGACCTATAAACAACAACAATGTAAGTGTTTCCTTTTGTTTTAGTATAAAAAAAATACAGATACACTTGTGAATCATAAACCAAATACACCAATTTTTACACTGTGCAAAATCATCCCACGGACTGGATTGGACCCCCTGGCGGGGGGTTGGTTCTGGCCCGCGGGCCATATGTTCAACACCCCTGCTCAACATGATCAAAACAGACACTGAATTCAAAGAGATCCGCCTCCAAATGAGACTTGGAGCAAAATAGCAATTAGCTCTGCTCTGATAGCTCAAGTGTCTGGGGGCCACACATTCCTGATAAGGAGCCTGTGAACGCGTCAGAGCCTGCCAAAGGAGTGCAGGGACAGATGGTGAGAGGGAACAAGGCTGGCGAGGAGTTTATCTTTATCTCCTCCACAGGAACACAATGATGCCAGGCAGCGCCGGGCGGCTCTCTGGCTGATCTGCTGCCAAAAACAACCAAATGTCCAAATGAGCACAATCCCATGTCTGTGTCCACACAGATAATGAAGAGTCAGATCTTTGGTGAGTTCCGCCGGGTTCACCTGAATATGTCCTTATATTTGGAGGCCGTGCGGCCGTGGTGTCTCATATGAAGGTGAGGGTTAGGGTTTGTTCTCCCTGAGGGAGAGTTCAAACGTTTCATGAGCGGGCTGGATGGATTATTTAAGAGGAAATCCTCCGTCAACTTTCTGTGAACTCAATAAAGGTTTGAACAGCTCCTGGATTCATGTGTTCAAATGAGCACAGCAGGATGTAGATCTCTGAACCAATCGCCTTCAAAGATGGATTCACCACATACAGGAAGGCTACGGACTTATCAATCAGAGGGTGTGGGTTAAGGTTAAGGGTAGGGCTAGGGTTATGGCTAGGTAAGGTAAGGGCTAGGTCTAGGTTAATGGTTAGGGCTAGGCTTAGTTCTAGCTTAAGGGTTAAGTTTTGGGCTAGGGCTAGGTTTAGCATTAGAGGCTTCACTTAAAGGACCAGAGGTCTGGAGTTGGTACCTTGTGGTGCATCAGGGCAGCTCTGGTCTGGGTGAGGTTAGGGTTCAGGTTAGGGTTTAGGGTTAGGGTCCATAGCATCATTTATACTGGAAGAGGACCACACTAGTTCTAGGAGGTCCGCAGAACATGGACACGCGTGCAGCACAGGGTCACATTACTGGGGGTACGTAACAGAGTCACAGTGCTGAGGGCCGGTCTATGAACCCTCTGACACAACATCCTGCTCCTCCTTACTAATAATCTGCGACTAAAGATAGAGAGATAAAGACGGGGTGAGGGCGAATCAGATCCGACGGGGAATCTCAGATGTGTGGGGGCATTTGGTGTCGTGCCTGAGATGATCAGAAGTCGTCCCCCCCCCCCTCCGCCCCCTGCGCCAGGGCATTCTGGGATTCTTACACATTACGTAACAGCTGGGAATGGGGGGCTCCTCCTTCGCGCTTCACTTCCTGCCCCGCGTTCTGTTGTGGTTGTGTAAAAGGCTTTACAATGACTGCAGCCGAACAATGGAGATGACTGTTGTGGAATATGAATGACAGCTGACGCCGTGTACCCAAGGGCCTATTCATATCATATCCCAGCTTTTAGTGATAAACACACACACACACACACACACACATTCACAGGCAACTTTCCACTTCATGGAGAGGAAACAGAAACACGAGGCGAGTGCAGCTTCATGTTTTGGCTTCGCCGCCACAGCAGACGAACACGATGTAACAGCCTTGGGAGGATGAACATGAGACGCTGAATGGTTGTTGACGATGTTCTGTGGTTTGGACACTGACCTTTTGTAGAAGTAGCCAAACGTGATGCCAACTCCGAGGATGATTATAATCGCCATCATGAGAATGCCGAGGACGTAACCTGGAAAACAGACAGCGTCGGCGTTTACAGCTGAACGCACATCAAGTGCACCACAAAGGAGATTTGCACCTGCGTTGTAGTGTGTGTGTGTATGAGTGTGCACCGGTGTTTGTGTGCTGCATTGCAATTACACCGACAATCCACTAGCTGGCATCATCAGAAATGTCTCTGTTTGTTCGAGTTGTCAGTAAAAAAAAAAAAGGCAAACATAAAAACAATTAGATCTGCAGTATTGCTGCAGATACAGAAACACAACTGCAGCAAAGAGGAAGCGGCAGCTGGATCTGCAACGATAACTTCTTGTGGTCTGTGCAGTGATGTGGGGCAGTGAATGTTCCATGGTATAGAAGTGTATATACATATATGAATCTATACATAACCTTAACCTAACCTAATGCAACTTAACTTAACTTAACCCAACTGAACTTGAGCTCCCACTCACCCATTGTCCCCAGGTCCTTCTTCTTCCTGGGCCCTGTGTGAACTCTCTGGCTGATTCCCATCACCTTCTGCACGGCCCCCTCCCCCCGCTGAGACGCTCCGGACTCGGCCGACTCTAAGTTCTCGCTGGAGGGAGAACTTCCTGTCGGGTGGAGGGATTCGGCCTCGGCGGGCTCAGTGGAGGTCTCTTCTAAAGACAAAGGTAAACAATGACAGAGCTGAGTGACTGTTCGCTGAGAGTGGAAACAACAATACGTCCCTTGAGTCCTTGGATTGAGAACTACAGATCTATTCTTTGTATTTCTGTGGTTCACACCATCCGTCCTCCCCCACAGCTGTGGGCACGATGAACGCTTTTGCATAATTAAAGGTAGAGTGGGCAGAGTTTTTCTGACCTGTGTATTATACCTGACAGAAGACACAGAGGGTCAATACAATGCGCATCTCTTCATCACTTCTGTTTAAATCTAGACTATATCATTTTACAGATAATTAGTCGTCCATTTGCGATGACTACTCTTGATTTGTGACACTTGAAGGTGCAGTGCGGAAGATTTTGATCATTTATGCGACCAAACAATTACATACTTACTTTTTCAGAATGACCTAAATGTATTTTGTTCCTCCCATCACCCTTAAAATGAGCCTATGAATGTATATTTTCATGAGGAGAGGGTCCTCTCTTCGAGGGCCGCCATGTTTTTACAGTAGTCCAGTGTGGACGTTCTAAACATCTTTTGACACCTGAGGGCTCCCCTGCTTGCCCGGAGGGATAAGGGTGGGGTGGATGCAACATGAAACTTCATCACTAGAGGTCACCGAATCTCACACACTGCACCTTTAATACCACAAGACTATGGTAAAATGATCTGTTTATTTGACTTTACTAGAAAAGTATCATGTAGACCGTCTGGTTTCCTGTTACTGTTGCTTCAGTAACATTATCACTGACTCACTCTCTCTCTCTCTCTCTCTCTCT
The DNA here is from genome assembly GCA_016785325.1 of Chascanopsetta lugubris. Lineage (NCBI taxonomy): Eukaryota > Metazoa > Chordata > Actinopteri > Pleuronectiformes > Bothidae > Chascanopsetta > Chascanopsetta lugubris. The sequence goes on from JAFBJT010108967.1 coordinate 4,655, forward strand.
CTCTCTCTCTTCTCTGGGACATAAATCAGTTAACAGAGTATTAGCCAGCACACAAACAGGCTGTGTATTTCGCCATGAGACATAACAGGATGGTTCAGAGACTGACGTCTGACATCCTCTCTCTCTCTCTCTCTCTCTCTCTCTTTCTCTCTCTCTCTCTCTCTGTTTTTTCCATTTCCCTCACACAGGTCGTTGTTTACCAACTCTGCTGGAGTTAAACGGCCCGAGTCATAAAGTGGCGCAGCCAATAAGCTGCCGTCTCCAGGGGGAAGCCTGTTTCTCCCCTGCCAATGAGCAGGACCTCAGGGCGTGGTCAGCGTCTGTCTACAACGTGAACTTTCTGACATGTGACTGCAGGCCTTTGTTGTTGTGTGACTCCAGGCCCACTTTGGAAACAAAGAGGAGACCAGGAGCAAAGTGTAAGACACCCCTGCCCATGAGCTGAAGGCTGACCAACTGACCTAGAGTGGACTAATCCCACTCTCCACACAGAGTGGATACTGTTCCTGTTGATGGAAAAATACAGAGAGTTGACTTTGTTTCAAACTTTTTTGGGGGGCGGCCTTTTCCCCCCTCCCTCTCTCTATTTTCTCTCGCTAGTAATTGGGACATTTGCATAACTGCAGAAATACCACCTCATTATTTTTCCCAGGCGTGGCCCACTTTTTTAAAAATAATGAGAGGAAAAGGAAACCGCCAGATAAATAAAATAAATAAATAACTTGCAGGGCACTCTGGGAGTGTTGTTGTCGTTGTTTTGCATATTTGTGTTGATTTGCTGCTCAGACTGTAACGGTATGTGTCCGTGCTGTGGGTTTACAGACCTGTGCATGAGTCCATGTTACAGAACTGTCTCTGCACCGACCCGTCCGGACCTGCGATGTAGCACCAGGGCCTTGGAGACGAGTCGGGGTTTCTGCAGTAGTTGTGATCTCCAACACCTACGAGAGGGAAGATACACACACACGTCTGCGTGTTACTGAGGCCTCATGGAAACACTGCGCGCCTGTCTGTGTGTGAGTGTGTGTGTGTGTGTGTGTGTGTGTGTGTGTGTGTGGACTGGACTCATTAATCATTAACAGGACTACATCACAGCACAATGAGCAGGCGGCCGTGAGCACAAAGAGAGGAAAAGAGCAGCTGCGGCACAGAAGAGGACCTTTTTATTAAAACACTGTAAACACACAAATCACTGGTCCCGAACCTGCTGTAAAATGTTTTTGCTGCTTTTATTCGTTTACACCACTCGAAAAGTGTTTGGAGACATTTTAAAGGTGCAGTGCACAGGATTCAAGGGAGATCATGTCCATTTCTTTTTGTTTTTGCTGATGTTTTTGAGTGTATAAATAAGTGACTGTGCTAATTGTTGCTTTTATTACAATTGAATGAACTTTTAAAAATGTACATAAGAAGTGAAGCCTCTCTACAGTGGCCACCATGTTTTTACAGCAGCCCAGGATGGACAAACTACTCCACTTTTGAGTTTCAATTATAACTATTTTTTGTTTTTTTCACATATTTGTACAATCTTACACGCATGCACCTTTAATAATCAATCCAAATGAATGAAATAAAGACGTTGTTGCGGCCCAACTGTTACAAATGTAAACCGGATGTGTGTGAGTAGTTTCTGTTGTTGTTGCCGTCAGCCTCAGAGACATTTTAAAATTTAAACCCCTCATTTCCTGTTTTCACAGACTCCATGTTTCTCACCCCCTCACTTCTAACATGACTCGACACGACACTCACTGGCCTCTGCTTTGAAAACAACAACAATAAAGTATTATTGTCCTACCTGTGTTGGAGTCAGGATGGAGAGTGACGTCATAGTCTCTGTCGGTGCTGGTCCAGTTCAGACAGGTCAGACCTGAGGAGGCGCTGTCCTGCTCCCCTCTGTAACCCTCTCCATTAGACCTGATGCAGTCTGTCAACAACAACACAACAACAACAACACAACAACAAGAACACGTGAAACCAAGAGAAAACAACATTAATCTGAAGTAAACAGTGTCTACATGTACACAAAGTGAGTAATAATGCATCGGTCTTTACCTTTGATGTTTCTCTGATGTGCGGCGCTGCTCTGCACCGTCGACACAGACAGGAGGAAAACAACATGCAGACACAGGAGCACGGAGCTGGGCTGCACACACACACTCACGCACGCCATCCTGCCTCTGAGCGAGCTCACACACACACTCGCACACACTCACACACACACTGAGCGTGAAGAGGAGAGAAATGTCCAAAGATCAAAGCCTGCTGTGAGGAGCCTGTGCTGAAGCAGCTTCAGTCACACTGCTCCTGTGCAGTCAGTCTCTGCTCGGGTTGTTATTGTCGGAGCTGCTGCTGCTCGAGCTTTTCTTCAGTAAACAGCCTCACACAGGAGGGGGAGGAGGGGGTGGGGGGTGGGGAGGAGCTGCTGCTGCTGTACACACCCCTCCAGGTCCTAACGCCTGCTATACACACACACACACACACACACATACACACACACACACATACACACACACACACACATGCACACACTTGCACGTCCATGTTATTGAGGCCACTCACTGACATGCATTCCATAGCCCCTCACCTTAACCTTAACCTTAACCCTTACCTTAACGGCCAGTCGGTCAAAATGGTCCCCACAAAGACATAAAGGTATGTAAAGATATAAAGGATAACACACACACACACACACACACACACACACACACACACACACACACACACACACACACACACACACACACACACACACACACACACACACACACATACACACACACACACACACACACACACACGCACACGGGGTGCTATCCTTATTAGTACTTTATATTGTTATGATTTGCCCTGGAAAGCCAGATATACTTACAAATATTATATGTCATTAGTCCGACACACTGCACCTTTAATATAAAGAACAAAATCAACACATTACCACTGACCCAAGAATATGTATCAAGGCGCCATGCGGTCAACTGGTGAGAGAGAGAGAGAGAGAGAGAGAGAGAGAGAGAGAGAGAGAGAGAGAGATGAGCACCAGGTGACAAACACTGCAGCCTTCACAACAGTCAAAACATAACTGAAAGTAAAGGAACTTGTTTCTTTTCGTTTTTTCATTTCCTCTCTTATCCCCCTTCTGTTCTTCTATAATTTCTTTCATTTTCCTCTAAATCACTTCATGTCATTGTGTGTCTCTGCTTTCCTTCTCAGTTGAAAACACGACGTCATGACTTGTTGCTCGTCTTCACTGCAGAGTGAGGCCTGGCTCTGACCGTCTGCAGTCTGTGTCTCTGCACCATCACACACCGGCTCCCTGCTGCTGACCTTTGCCTGCCTGCATGGCCCACACCTGAGCAGCAGCAGCAGCAGCAGCAGCAGCAGCAGCAGCAGCAGCAGCAGCAGCAGCAGCAGCGGGGTGCTGACAGGAAGCTGTGTACTAAAAGCAGAGAGGCCCTGTGTGTGTGTGTGTGTGTGATTGTTGGCTGATGGGTGAAAAGAGGGGCAGCAGCAGCCAGTATGTTCCCTCAGCCTCTGTTCAAACACATGCTCACCCAGTTTTCAGGTAATTACCAGAGCAAACACACAACATCTGTCTGCGGCTCCCCGACAATCTGCTGACTCAGCGCTGCACAACGCACAGGGAGAGAGGGCAGAGGTCACTGGAACCTCTGAGGGGACAACACATGAGAGACGCGTGGGGTCATTTGTGTGTTAGGGTTCAAATGTGACATCAAGTTGTTTTAAATTGTCCGACTCCTTTTTAAGATTCCAACAGTTTCCATCTTTCACCGTTCATTGTTTAATGTACCTCACTATGCAGATCAGGAGCCTCTGGTTAATGTTCCCGCTGCGTTCGGATGAAACATGCAGCTCATGAGGAGCCCGGTTACATAACCGCTCTGACTCCAACCTCCTTAGCGATGATTCATGTGTAAATCACATGCAGTCTGTTTCTCTGCATCCCAAAATGAACATGTACAGTGTGTGTGTGTGTGTGTGGGTGTGTGTGCGCAGAGCTCCGACAGATGAGCATGTGATGAAGCCACAGATTGTTCTTGTCAAGAAAATCACGACATGTCCACATTTTTGAAAAATCTTGAATCGAAAAGACAATATTTTTTCAGAAATTATTTTATTTATTTCAGCTTTTTGAAAATACCTGTCCCGAAACTCAGATTTCAGTGTCTTTGTAAGTCAAAGCTTTGTTGCCCATAAATAAGGGCTTGAACTTTGCTCCACTGAAGACAAAGGAAGTAAAAACATGCTGATTCAGCTTTTGACAGCTCATCACGGATGTAAACAAAACTTTACAGTATAAAACAGCAAAATGACCACATGGGTAAATACTAGTTCTAACTGCAGGAACTCAGACTGTGGATTCTCGGTGAGTCTGTATCTCGCTAATGAAATGATTTACTGTGGCCACAGGGACTGAAGCCAAGGGAGGAACAACCACTGTTGCTTGGTGTGTGCGCACGTACGCGCATGCACACACACACATGCAAGGTGACGAGTCATTGTCCATTGTCCTTAATGAACATAAGCTCAAATGGAGTCACAGCTAAATTGTAATTAAGCACCAAACACACTGGACCGTTAATTATCACCGATGATGGCGTCGTCACACTGTGATCGTTCACGTCACATTCTAAAACAAAACCAACTTCAGCGTGTCTGTGTCCAGCGCTGAGAGCGAGAGCCGGCCCACTCCAACACAAGCAGTGGGTCTATCTGCTGATGTCAGACTGCCCGAGTGTGCGGTGCGTTGCAGGGCAACCGCCGCCTCTCTATCAGGCGCAGTCAATCATCCTCAGCCCTCATGTGGTTGGAAAGTGGACACTCATCCCGGCAGAAGGCCTCTAATGGAGCATTAAAGTGGACACTGTATATTCCCCTGCTGGGCACCGAGCAGCCAATTTCTCCTGATGCTGTTACATTACATCACTGCGTCATCGGTCTGAGTCCCACTGCTGCTGCTGCTGCTGCCGAGATAACGAAAAACAACCACAGCTCTGCCCTGAGAAGGAGAAGAAGGAGAAAGAGAAAGAGAAAGAGAAAGAGAAAGAGAAAGAGAAAGAGAAAGAGAAAAAGAAGAAGGAGAAGGAGAAGGAGAAGGAGAAGGAGAAGGAGAAGGAGAAGGAGAAGGAGAAGGAGAAGGAGAAAGGAGAAGGAGAAGGAGAAGGAGAAGGAGAAGAAGAAGAAGAAGAAGAAGAAGAAGAAGAAGAAGAAGAAGACACATGACGCCTGGCGTGATGGTCATCATGAAGACACACTGTGTGTAGGTGCACATGGAGAGCTTCATATTTCACACTGGGAGCAAACAGGCCTGTGCGATGCTGATGATGATGATGATGGCGATGAAGATGCAGCTTCAGCCTCTCAGCCCTTACGTAACTCAGTTAGCCGACCGAGCACCGGTGTCCTGCAGCATCAGCGACCCCAGCTCTCTCTCTCTCTCTCTCTCTCTCTCTCTCTCAGGGTTTGAGCCGCACGTGTAGAAGTCATGAGGTACAGTAATTTTATCCCAGGCCACACCGGCCAAAAGGCTTTGCATGGAGAGGACACGAAGCCCCGCCCCCTCCGTCAGTCACAGCCCTCCAGTCAGAGCAGCTGTCAGAGCCGGGGGAAAGTGGACACCGTTCTGACCCAGCCGGCTCAAAACTTCTTGGGAAGTGGAGCGCAGTGTGGAGGCGTCGCACAGGCCCCGTGCGCACTCGGACGCTCCGCACAGTCGGAGGAGGAAGGCGGTCTTGGTGAAAAGGCTGCACAGGTTGCCGTGGAAACGAGGGTCCGTGAGGAGAGAGAGCCAGGCTGGGGTCAGGCTCTCTGCTGCAGAGAGAGAATAAACAGGAGATAGTCACTGTACTACAGTTATCAAACAGATGCAGATCAACAACTCAACAGTTGAAATGATTATAATTTATTATTAAAGGTGTTGGCAACACATTTCTCAATCAATCAATGAGGTCTGTTGGAGCAGTGCTATGCACTAATAATAAACATATAGTTTCTCCATTATAATTTTTTACCTCTTTGCTATTTTTTTATGAAATGATCTTATTTAAAAAAATAATTAATAAAAAAAATTGTCAAATTAATGAAATTTAAATGATTCAATTATTTGACCCAAAAAAAAATCAATGATCAAAATAGTTGTTGGTTGCTGCCCCACATAGATGATATGAGTCAGATCTCTCTCTTCCCCACTGGTGTGAGACAGAGAGCAGCATCTCTGCACATTAACACTTCTTTAGGGATTCTTTTTCAAAAAGTACACAAATAGTTTTAGTAGGATGTGCCTGCATCTAACAAAGAATATGCAGAAAAACATTTTTTTAAATGCCCCGTCACTGCATCTCACGGGATTAGGAAAATGACCAGCCCAGATTCCCTCTCTGCCAGGGACAGAACACATGTTGGAAACAGCCACGCTGACCGGCCCACGCTCTACCTGGCTGCAGCTCTCTGCACAGGTCAAGGCCTTCGGACACCTGCGGCGCGCTCTGCTCCGCCCACGCGCTCAGGCTCCGCGCCAGGGCGGGGGATTCGGAGCGCCTGTCCGCCATCTGCAGCAGGAAGGGCAGCACGTGGGCCGCCATGACGGAGGGCTCGGCAAACACGTTGGCCTCGTCCTGCTCGTACAAACTGAGGCGCCTGAATTTCGAGAAGAGAGACGCACATTCGAGAATAGTGAAGGTGCAGGAACAAAGAAGCAGAGTCAGCGCTCCTGTGTCTGTCGCTGTGCGACGGCGCGGCGCTGATGATGAACGTACCCTGAGTCTGAGGCCGGTCTCAACGCGGGCGTGAGGTCAGACCCAGGCAGGTGACACAGCAGCGCCTCCAGCGAGCCGGGAGCGTGGCAGTGCTCCTCCAGCAGCAGCTGCAGCAGGAGCGGCAGGGCCTGGTTCACCTGCATGATGTGGACGCTCGGCCGCCCCCCTCTCTCTCTCTCTCCTCCTCCTCCTCCTCCCCCTCCTCCTCCTCTCTGGTGCTGCAGCATGGAGGTGAAACGAGCTGCTTTCAGTCTCACCTGCTGATCCTGGTCCTGCAGCAGGTACAGAGCTGTGCTGATCAACCTGAACCAGAGAGAGAGAGAGAACATGAATGACGGTGATGAGGATGAGGATGAAAATCAAAAGGCACTTTGAGCGTGGTCATACCTGACGATGACGGCAGGGGGCGCCCTGTGCTCCCTCGGGCTCATCAGAGGGACTCCGGCCTGGCACAGAGCGTCGGCGCACGCCATCCTCAGCACCTCGGGGGCGTCCGGGCACCGCTGGCGCTCCAGGACGGCACACCAGCGCTGCAGCGCGGACGTCTTCTCTCTGATGGGGCACGAGAGACCACGGTCAGAGCTGCAGGGCGCAAGAGTGTTTCGGCGTGCGTGTCAGGGCGAGAACAGCGTGCTGTCACCTGGAGTGCGAGCACTGAGGGAGCAGCAGGCTGACGGCACACAGAGCCTGGGACAGAAACTCCGGACCCCCACGCTGCTGCTCCAGGTGCCGCAGCAGCAGGTCCACACACTCACACGCCCCAGAGTCTGAGAGGGGGGGCGAGGTGGTCTCAGCTCCAGCAGCCGTCACTGTCACCAGGGCTGCGAGGTAAGTGCCTCTGTACTCCACACTCTGACTCCACAGCGCCTCCCTCAGGTTGGACTGGGGAAAGCAAAGACACAGCAAAGATGGTGGTTTTAAATACCAAACACACACACACACACACACACACACACACACACACATACACACGCTTGACCTGCCGATGTGAAGCCATTATACTTTAACTGGGACGTTCCAGATAACATCATGAGTTTAACTCAATGACCCACACGAACTTCTATACAGCAATAACACATAACCTCAATATGCCTGTACCTACACACTATAAATGTACACACACACACACCCTTATTTAAGTGAGAGGGGAAACAGATCTGTGGTCAGATTTCAGCCTCCGTCAGCACAGCGTTTAAACGTACCTCTGCTTCCTCGGTTTCCTCTGATTGTGCCGCCCTTCGAGGAGCGTGTTATTCAGAAAGCTTTTCACAGAGCGTGTTTTCCCTCTCGTCTCACCTGCAGCACCCTCTGCATCACTTCCTTTACAGCGGGCGGCTGTGAACGCTGCTCCTCCAGCGCCCAGGTCACCAGGGAGAGCTTCAGATCAGCGCTGGCTCCAGGGAAGCTGCTCCAGATCTGACACGCCCTCCTCAGATCTGCACACAGGAAGTGGAGCACGCGCTGATGGAAGGATGACAGGCCGACCTGTGGACAGCACACACGAGGGATTACAGCAAACAGTGCTGGTGCACGATGATGTGCTGTCGAGTGAAGCTACTGTGATTATACAGTCAGAGCTCGGCCTGTGTAAAAAAACTTGTAGTGGAGGAATATAACAAGTGAGAGAGTTCAAAATGAGTAATAATCAGTGGTGAGAGTCTTTTTTCAAATGATCTTACGGGTTCGGTGTGTAGGATTTTGTGACCTCTAGTGGTCTGGACAAGAATGAATGGCAGCCTTCAATTATCAAGAGGGCATTTCATTTGTCCATTCGGGACCTCTGTTCAAAAAAAAAAGGTGGTGGTGCAACATGGCGGCCTCTGTGGCGAGGACCTGCTCAGTATGTAAATAAAAATAACGGGCTGATGAAAACGAATTGAACATTCAGGAGATTAGACACATATAAAAAAAAAAACACAAGCATAAGTATTTCACATTCCATTTTGCCAGTGGGACTGAAATGAAATCCCCCGCATCTTTCACACTGCACCTTTAAACATGCGTTAGTTGACACGTGTGTATGTGTAAATCACACCTGAAGGCCACTCGGCGCCGTCTGCAGGTTGCGCACGAGAGTGTCACTGAGCTGCGACAGGTATGTCTCAGAGCAGAACCCTCTGAGTGATTCGGCCACTCCCAGGTACACTCCTCTCACCAGGGGGCAGCGCTGAGCATCAGTCACCAGCCACAGCGACTTCTCCAGCTTGCTCCGCACCTCGGACAGAGCAGATGATGGAGAGCTGCAAACAGACACAACAACAACAACAACAGCCTGGTTTTTAAACACCTCAGAGGCGGTGATGAACGGATGAAAGGATGGATGAAAGGATGAAAGTGAATGACCGCCTCACCCGTCTGCGCAGGGCAGAGCTCTCTGCAGCACAGCTTTGATCTGCAGCAGCTGTCCGTGGAGCCGGTTGTGACAGCAGCGGTCCTCTGGGCCCGGCAGCTGATCCGTCAGTTGGAGGAGGATGTCCGAGTACTCCGAGGGGGGCGTCATGGCAACCAGAGCCTTGGAGGCCATCGCTCTCACACTGTAAATGGGACTGGCGGCCAACTGGAGCAGAGGGGGCAGGAAGTCCGACCAAGTTCTGAAGAGACGGAGATTCGTCAGTCACGACAGGAAGATGGGAGACTGAGCACAGAGCTGCGACGGGCGACGTGGAACACGGAGAAGGGTAATCACCCTGTGGTGTCCTGGACTCCAGGCTGGAGTTGGGCCAGCAGAGTGAGGACCGGGTAGAGCGAGGGCTGGAGGTGTAGCTTGGCCTCGTGGGGTCCGGCCCGCAGGTCGCGCGCTGCCCCCTGCAGCTCGCTGAGGAGGAAGGGCTGGAGCGCCGGGTAGTGGAAGAAGAAGGCGGCGGGGGACATGGCGAGCTGGGTGGGACCCCCGCTGTCACTGCTGGGCCGCTGGCCGAGCATCCGGGAGCACAGAGAGCCTGGGGGGGGGGGGGGGGGGGTTCAATAAAAAAAAGGGGGGGGGGGGGGGGGGGGGGGGGGGGTTCAATCAATGACATGAGACTTAAAGGTGCAGTGTGTACGATTTACGTCATACATACTGACCTTTCATGAATTTATAATCAGCTAAACTTACTATTTTTTCCCCCATTACCCTTAAAAGGAGCCATTAATGTGTATTTACACGAGGAGCGGGTCCTCTCCATGGGGGCCGCCATGTTTTTACAGTAGCCCAGAGTGGACGTACAATACTTCTTTTGAGTTTGAATGACAACTGAGGTCGACCATAGGTTCTCCCGCATGCTCAGAAGGTCGAGGGTGAGGTGATGGATACAACATGCAACTTCACCTCTAGAGGCCACCAAATATTACACACTGCACCTTTAAATAAAATCTTAGACTCATTAAAGGTACACTGTGCAGGACTGAGTGATTCTTGGCTATTGCAATAGTACAGGAGAAAACAGATTCAGGCGATTACACACTCAAATGTGTCATTTAGAAAAATACGCAACGAGTCCCTTTAATGCCACGACTAAAGAAATCATGCAAAGCTAACTAGTGACATTGGTCGCGCGTGAAATCCTCCATCGTTCACACACAGACTCTAAAGCTCTCCATGGGTTCCTCTCTTACTGTAGAGTTGCAGTGCAGCATTCCTCATGGCCCAGCAGGCGGAGCTGAGCAGCGTGAGAGACAGGATGGCAACTGCAGGAGCGAACTGAAGGACGGCCGCCCCCAGACCTGAGCCACGCACCAGCGCCTGCAGAGTGTGAACCGCACACACCTGAAAGACCAGGGCGTGTGTGTGTGTGTGTGTAGGGGGGGGGGTTGGTAAATAACATGTCTCAGCATAGGATGAATCAGCACTCCCTCCGTGTACACAAACCTGTGGCAGGTCCAGGGTCTGGTCCCACCTCTCAGGCAGAGGTGTCTGGGCGGTCCGCAGCAGGGTCCGCATGCTGTGGGCCAGCAGCGGCCGAGCTCTCGCCGCCTCCTCTGCCGACAGCACGCACAGGATGAGCATGGGCAGGCCGGCCGCTCGCCGGGTCACGGACGTGGGCCGAGGACACTGCACCACCTGCAGACCCTGCGCAGAGACAGGCCGCTCAGCTGCAGCATCTCCATGGGTGGAAGAAAGCAAAGTGGCACTGAAGCGTGTCTGTGCTCACCTCATTCAACATGCTGGCTGGAATATCACTGAGCTCCGGATCCCTGCTGCACAGCAGGGAGGAACAGAACTTGGTGAAGCCTATGCAGCAACCCTCTACCGCCCCCTGGTGATGAGAGACATGTTCACGACCATGATAGACTTAAAGGTGGATTCGACGGCTGCAGCTACAATTGCACAATTCACTTAGCAGACGCTTTAGCCACTTTACTGCCGCAGGTGTCGCTATAGACGACGATCTTTGGAAGGCTCCGTAATAACACGTTAACATTTAAATAAATAGACTCACCCACTGTCGACATTTGAGGAGAATATTCTTAAAAATCCTGGAGGCTCGGATCAGATCCTCTTTTTCTAGAAGGCATTTTCCTGGATTGGATTCAGTGAGAATTCTCTCCACCAGGGAACCTAAAAAGACTCCCACTTCCTGTCGAGGCGATGAAATTAAATGACATCGTTTACCGTATTTACAACATCTGTCTCAGAGTTCGGATTCCAGTTGATGTTACCTTGAGTGAGACCCAGCAGCAGGTGAGGATGAGGCTGTGCTCCTCAGACAGCAGGACACACTCCTCTCCATCCTCGTGGCCTCCACCGGGGGTCTGAGCGATCAGGGAGCTGATGGCATTTCCCATATCACAGAAAGAGGGCGGGGCATCTGAGACAGAGGACGGTGATCAGAGTTGTTATGTGATGCGTTTCATCTCCATGTCACGGTAGTTTCCCAGCAAGGTTGATCCATCACCGTTGTCCGTGGCGGAGGCGTCCTGGTCTCCGTACAGAACCCCCAGCAGCAGCAGGGAGATGTTCTCCAGCAGGTGGAGCAGCTGAGCAGTCAGACTGTGGTCCAGTGTGTCGGAGATGAGGCTGCCGGCCTCCAACAAACACCTGTGAAGGGCACTCACCACGCCTGGAAAACACAGTCACTCATGAAGAAGCGGTAAATGTGCTCTCGGTCTTAATCAGGCACTAACTGATACTATTAGTAGTTAAAGGTCCAGTGAGCAACATTTAGATTATAACAACCAATTGGCAAAGACGGAATATGCAACAACTCTAATAGTGTTTTCATAGGTGTGTGAACTCAAATGCAGTGTCGTTGTCAAACTCATTTGAGTTCAGATCATAAGTCGGCCGGACCAGTAAAATGATATCATAATAATCGATAACGATTAGAATATTATAAAGTCCAATTTGTCCAAATTTCATCATGAATGAATGAATGAAATATCTCCCTAGGATTCAGGAGCATAAGCAAAGCAAAAATGTTAAATCAAAATTCCGGAATAACAACTTATTAATTGAAAGGTGCCGTGATCAGTAACCTTTCGCGATAAAATTCAATAATATTCCTAAACACGGACAATCATTAAACTGTTGATAATCAACCAGAGCAATGGACAAAATGTCCTGACGATTTCTCCACGTGTGCGTGTTGTACGTGTTGCATCTCACCATGGATGGGTCTGGTTCTGGCAGCCAGCATCATGTCACTCTTGGCGGACAGGTACTGCTCCTCCAGCTCCTTCAGCAGGAACCTCACCATGCAGGAGGCCCCTCCATCAGTCCCAGTGATGTCACCGTTGAGCCGGACATCTTCAGGACGCTGAGGTGATCTACACACACACACACACACACACACACACACACAATAGGTGGCAGCTCTTGAGATCGATGATGTAATTCTAAGTGCAGGTTTGTACCCTGGGAGGCGGGGCTTACTTCAGCAGGAGGAGCTTCGTCATCAGCGCTCCCATCTGAGCCTCCTGGACCCGAGGACTGCGCAGCAGCTGTTTGCTTCGCGTCAGCAGGACTGCGGCCACATCGTCCGGGAAACGGGCCGGGAAGAACCTCAGCAGTAATCCGGCCGACAGCTCCCGAATCTGGAGAGGAAATACATGGTCGCGCGTCTTCAGTTTGAACGGTGCAAACGTCAAGTGAGGAGCGTTAAAGCAGCGTCACCTCGTTTGTAGAATCTTCTAAACAGCTGACGAGCACCAACTGTTTGGTCCGGCTGAAGAAGTCCCACTGTCCTCTCTGGCGGGCCAGTCCAGTGAGACAGCCCATGTTGGCTGCGACGTGGAGATGATGAGATATTCAACAGGTGGTTACCATGGAAACCAGGAGCGAGCAGCACACCTGAATAGCTTCTTTGAGAACCCCACCTGGAGGTTGTCCCTTCTTCCTGTCTGGACTCCACGTGTCGGTGCAGGTCTCCAGCAGGGCCGACAGCAGCAGCAGCACCGTCTTCTTCCTCTGGTAACTGTGACCTGGGGCCAGGTGACTGTACGGCAGCTCGTTCAGCCATTCCACAAACCCTGCAGGACGCAGGCAAATCACTGACCGGTTAACACTTCACATTCACGAAGGCAGGTTGCTTTGGATCGCAGCCATGTGGCAGTTCAGTAGCGCTAAACTCACCTCAGATTATTCAGGCTAAATAAAGTCACTATAATGATTTTATGTTCATTTTTTTTGTTCATAGATATTCATCTTTATTCAAAGAAATATTTCATAGGGGGCATTTAAACCTTCCTGGAAATTTTTGTTTTGCTCGTAGTTAAATGCAGCTTTAATGCTCCAGTCTGGAGAAGTGATGAATGCAAAAGTTATGTTTTAGTTATTAGTATTAGTGTAAATTAATTAGTCCCTTTCCACTAGAAGGTTAAATATTCCATTTTTGCTTTGACTTGATGTGACCAACAGGCGAACCAGAAAACACCAGTGTATGCAATGTTACTAAAATAAGATATATAAGATACACAGAGAAAAATAACTTCACCTAAACCTCTCATCTCTAACAGGTGTAAAAGCAATAATGACATATGATTGAATGCAGTGTGGATTGGTAAGGATGTGAAACAGCAGCTGCAGATCATCCCACCTATTCCCTGCTGCAGTGTTTCCTCCGAGGGGCCGGTATCTTCGCTCCTCTTGCCCCTCTGTCCTTTCACGCAGGCCAAGCAGCCGTCTCGGATTCGAACCAGGAACCTCTTGACTCCGGCCTGGAAATGCTGCCGAAAGGGCGAAGACTCGCAGTTGAGGTTCTGGGGGATGAACGTCCTCATCAGCGTCACCTCCTCCGTGGTGGGAGTGTCTCTGGTCTTTGGGCTGCAGCACAAGACGTTGAGAGCGGCCAGGCGCACTTTGTCATCTGCGGCCCCCAGAGCCAGGCGCAGGGTCTGCAGGGTGGAGCCGCCCTGCAGGGCCCAGGGGGAGCTGCCGCTCGTGGCTCGATACGAGCTCATGACACAGGCCCAGGCGTGGAGGTGGCCGGGGGTGAACGGGTCCAGGGAGGCGAGCAGGTGGTCCACAGCGGAGGGGAAGACCTGGAAGGTGCTGGGGAGTAAATGCGTCGAGCTGTTGCTCTGGAGAAGAGTCACGTCGGAGGTCAGGGCCTCGTGGAGGACGGGTCGCCAGCGCCGCGCCCACCCATCGGCCAGATCCTCCTCGGCGTGTGAGGCGCAGCCGCGGCAGAGCTCCTGCCTCTGCTGCTGCAGCAGACACTTGTAAAGCTCTGACCCACACGGAGAGAGGTGATTGGTTGACAAGCACTTGAGGAGGTGACAGGGCATTTCGGCATATTGATCCATCACCTGATCGATCAAAGAAACAGGCATCAATATCAGCGCGACCTCCACTGATGGCAGATACGGCGGCGCTGGGTCCTCACCGTGTCGCTGCCCAGATAAGGCAGCAGGGCACAGAGGCGGGGGTCTGTGTCTCGGGCGAACTCTGACACGCCCTCAACCTGCCCGTGTTAAAGAACGCCAGATGTCAAAGAGCTATTCTGAAGAATCAAATGTCTAAGTGGTCTGTGTTTACATATTCCTTCTCTAGTCCTGATGATCACTGGAGACTCAAATGACACTGAAATGACACGGGACTTTCAACATTAACTTTTTGGTTTGGTCCCTGTCCCGTTCATAAACATGGAGGTGAGATTTATTACGTAAACCGGAGTCGGCCACCAGGGGGAGCCATCGTGTCATTCGTCTTTACATACACTGCACCATACCCTGCATAATGTGGCCGCCCGCCGTTGATACAGGTAAAACGATGCTCTTGTGTGAGCAGGTTTGTAAACTGCAGTAATATAATGACATGACTCACTGGACTTTCTGCATTGGTCCAGATGATGCGAACCAGTTGCTGCAGCAGCCCGCTGTCGTCAGGCAGAAGACGGACGCCCGTCATCCTCCAGATCTCGGCCAGAGTCTCTTTAACCCTCCTCAGCCACAGCGTCAACACTGCAGCAGCAGCAACAACAACAACAACAACAACATCACACACGAGGGGATGACGTCAGCACTCAGACATGTAAACATGAAAGCCCGGATTCGCCTCACTCACCCTCGAAGGCAAAGTAGTGACAGTCCAGCTTCTCCTCACACAGAGCGAAGACCAGAGGAAACAGCCCACTCAGCAGTAAACACATCTGAGAGGGAGGGAACGACGGGGTGAGAGGAAGAAAGAAGGAGAAGCAAAGTGACAGATGATTTCACTGGTGGGCTGTGACTGTAGATTTACCTCTGAGGCGTCTGGGTGGGAACTGAGTAAGATGTGAGGTGGACAGCAGGTCAGCAGGCTCCGGATCACCGCCAGCCTCGCCGCTCCCTCCCTGCCCGTGGGCGAGCACCGGATCTGGAGGGCACCCACCGTCAGCACCCACGGCTCTGACACACAACAGGGGTGATGACCGTTTAGTTATAATATATATATTTATATTAGTTATAGTAGAGAAAATGTGATGTAAAGTAATGACGACCATGTCACACACTGTTTACATTTGTGATAAGTCCAGCGCTAGATATTTATTACCAAAGCAAACAAATGTTTATAGCAGAATTAAGTGTTATTGTGGATCGTTTTTCCCCCCCTGCATGTTTGTCTCTATTTGCTGTTATATCTTATATTTGAATTAAATCATGTCACCCAAATCTTACACACGGCACCTTTAACTGACTACATTTGTTTAAATATTGTTTCGATGCAGTTAAATGTTGTTTATGAATATATATCCACTATATTCAATGGAAAAATGTTGTTATTTCTAACTATGGCCCTTCAAAATAAAACACAATCCTGTGAAACAGAGATATCTATACTTGAGGTTATGACAGTGTCAGAAAAGTTAATTTTCAACATTTAAACGAGTCACTTCAGACGACTTGTTGTCGGTGCTCATCTATAAACCTGGGTCAGACGCCTGCAGCAGATTCCAGGCTGCAGTTCCTCCGTGTCTGCCCTCTGGTGCCGTGTTGATCAGCATGGCCACAGCGCTGCCCGCCAGCAGACGAGTGTCCCTGTTGCTGCACTGCAAGACATCAACCCACGAGACAAAATCAAACTAAAGAGACGTGAGGTGCCACGACAGGCTGAACAGGAGAGGCTGAGATGAGGTGTGTGCTGCTGCAACAAAGCCACTGCAACAGTTGAAGTCACAGAATCCCACACACTGCACCTTTAAAGAATTAGAGGGTGCCAGTGCGTTACACACCCACCATAATTTGACACCAGAAATGTAGAAATGGAGCGAGACTGTTTTCCACTCTTAAAAAGGTGCAGTGTGCAAGATTCAGGTGAACTTACTTAGACTTTGAAGTAAACCCACCTGCCCACGCATAAGGTCCACGAGAGCCTGCAGGATCCTCTGCACCGCCGAGCTGCCGGGAGTCTGATCCCACACCAGAGGAGCCACTTCACCGGGCAGCCGCTGGAACACCTGCAGGCACAGCTGCAGGCGCAGACCACAGTCCTCAGGTCAGCAGCAGACATCACTGAGGCGAATGTGACGGGGGAGGATCTGCTCGTACCTTCACGGCCGTGTAACAGAGCGGCCCGTCCCTCAGGGACTCCTGTCCCAGCACTGCGGGAAACAACTGGGACACTTTGCGCAGGAAGGACGGGTGCAGCTCTCGCCACACCTCCCGTCCCACGCTGCTGTCCTCCAGGAACATACAGGCTGAGGACACACGGGAGAGGGGATGGAACACGCGAAGGGCACGACACACTGTGGTGACACTTCTTCACCTTGAAACTGCAACTCACCTCGCTGCAGGTCCTCGAGAGACAGAACCTGAAACAGAGATTGTATTCAGTGTGTTACGCCTTTAATAGGTTGGACAGAGTGAAGGGGTGTGTGTGTGTGTGTGGGGGGGGGGGGGGGGGGGGGGGGGAAAGGGGGGGGGGGGGGGGGGGGGGGGGGGGGGGGGGGGGGGGTAGTGAAAGAGAGGTGCAAAGGGCCACAGGTCAGATTCAAACCTGGGCCCCTGCAGTGAGGACATCAACACAAGGTAAGACAGGGGATATAAACATGAGCCTCAGCTGTCAGTACTTTAATATTAAAGCCGCTGGCTTGTTCTTATACACACTACTAAAGGTGCAATGTGTACGATTTAAGTGGTCTGTATTTACGTATATAGCACTTTATCAAGTCTTGGAGACCTCTCAAAGCGCTTTACAGTTTACATTCACCCAGTCACTCAAACATTCATACATCATTCATAGAACTGGAATTGGAATAGTCATAATTAAATTATTCATTAATCAATTACCATAAATGTAACATGCATGTTAAGTGTGGGCATGCATGTAGAGTGGGTGCTCCAGCGGCTCTGTTTGTACAGTAGCTGAGGATAGACAAACTTTTAGTTTCACTCATGAGAAAGTAGATCTGCAATCTGTATCTTCACCACAAGGTGGCACTAATCCCACACACTGAACCTTTAATGGCATCAATGGATGAACACCGTCAGTGAAGGCTGGGCGTACCTGCTCGGTGTTCAGCATGGAGATCAGGCAGCGACGAGTCTCTCTGTAAACCAGCGGGTGGTCCACCTTGGCCAGATGTTGCAGCATCTGTAAACACGGAGCGTCAGTGGTCATTCGTGGGTGTTTTTGTGGAGCAGGGTAGAGTGGGAGGGGGGGGGGGGGGCCCTGACCTGGCCCGGGGGGGGGGGGGGGGGCTCTGACCTGGTCCACTTTACGGCAGGCCGTGGAGCTGCTGACGCCGAGCAGCTGAGTGGAGATGAGGAGTCTGACGAGCAGCGCGAGGTGGTTCTGCTGCAGAGCTGCGAGCTGAGCCTCAGAGACCTGCCGGATCAGCTGAGCTGCCTCCTCCAGACACCGCTCCTTGCTGCGCTTCACCCCGACCCTGTGTGTGTGTGTGTGTGTGTGTGTGTGAACACCATCATCATACGGTCAGAAACACACAGTGAGTCAGTAACACATGCTGCTGCTGCTGCTGCTGCTGCTGCTGCGTGGGCACAAACCTGCGCGACTGTGACAGCTTGTCGGTGAAGAGGGCGAGTGTGTGTCGGACCTGATCACGTGATCCATCCTCAGTGATCACACACTCCTGGATACTCAGCATCACATCTTCAAACGACAACATTGTGGTAAAGTCACCGTCAGTACACACTGCTGGGGTGACAGCACGTTACTGCCGGTACTGCTGCGGGGGGTCACGTGACGCCGCTCTTACTCACTTGGTTATTGTAGACGGGAGAATGACATGCTGCCATCTAGAGGCTGGAGTGTGAGGCTTGAAAAGCGAGACCTCAGACAGTACATGACAAACACTGTGCTGTTAACCTATTCCCTCTCTCTCTCTCTCGCACACACACACACACACACACACACACACACACACACACACACACACACACACACACACACACACACACATATATATATATAAAGTATACTGCATACGTACACACATGGTTTTGTTATACTCCAGGTCAGGTGAGGGCGCTGTTGGTAGCTTCCTGAGTGTGCTCATCCCAGCGCGGAAGAAAAATCTTTCTCGGCTGTGATTGGTTAATGTGCGTTGCCAAGGCATCCGTAGTTTACAAATATGTCGTCTCTCTGACGCGAACCAAATGGCTAACATGTCTTATATGTTCATTTCACCTTACGTCACATGGGGGTTGTTCATATTCACCTTCGTTCACTGTCAAAACGTCGTCGGTAAGTCGTCCGGTACATCAACGCGCGAACAGTTCTTCAAGCTACATTGTCAGAATGCTAACGTTAGCCTAGCTGTGGTAGCATCTTGCTAACTAAACCTCTTTAGCTGCAGCAAACGCATGTGACCACTTTGTTTGACAGTGTTCCAGCCGTCATTTCTCACCGCCACCGGCCCGCTGGTCTCCGCTCTTCTGCTGGGAAACACGTCGAATGTCTCCCTGAGTGTGAGGACAGTGTCTCCGTCCAACACCACAGGTATCACACGGAGGACATCCATCAACCAATATCTGACCTGGTGCTGAAACCACATGAAATGATGATGGTAGCATGATGAAGCTTCATGGGGGCATCTTATCGAAACGTTTTGGAATAATATATTAGTGACGTCATTGGACATGAGTGAAGCTTGTGATTGAGTTCTTGGTGGACAGATTTGTGTTGTTGTGTCTCACAGGAAGCATCGGTCCTCCATCATGTGCGGCTGAGGTCACACAGTGGCTGCTCACAAGGGAGCAGGTGGGCAAGGTGAGAAACAAATATCACAGCAAAACACTAAATGTCAGCCATCGACGTCTCAAAGTAGATAGATTTATTTCGTATTTACGTTAGTGATGTTGTGTAACTTGGACTTCTCTTTTTGTGTATGACAGGGCCAACATAACAGTCAAAAAACGAGTTATTCTCACGTTCTTTGTGTGGTCCCTAAATGATCTAAACCCCAATTTCCATGTTTTGACCTTTTGAGGAAATTGATGTTCCCCGATGAAATCCACAAAGACTCTGGGAGCATGCAAACACCACACAGAAGAGCAGGATCCAAACTTGGACTTCTTACTTTAAATTGACAGTGCACAGTCATCCACCACAATGTACTGCTCACCACACTCTTTTTTTATCCCTCCCTCCCCTCAGACTGCAGTTAAAGTGCAGCTGAGACTCAACAGAAGTCTGCGTTTGTGTGGTGAGAATGAGACAGAGCCAGACTGCTGCCTCAGTCCTCTGTGTGTCCTGGAGACCGTCCAGCTCTCTGCCTGTGTTGGGGACACTCCTCAGGCATCGCTGCTGATCCAGGCCCGGATACCCGCGCTGCTGGTTCTTGCTAGTGCTGGATCCGGTAATGCCAAACAAACATGGTTCTCGTTATGATGCGCCTGCGAGAAGAACTCATTTCTCATCGACCTGATCATGTCCTCTCCGCAGTGGACAATAAAACAATCATCCCAAACCAAGTGTACCAACCACTGGGCCCTTGTCCCTGTGATCTCACGCTCAGGTCGTGTGATGTGCGCTGCTGCTGTGACCAGGTATTTTGATTTGCTCTCTTTCAACGAGACACCACACTTTGACACATTTGTGTCACCCTGTGTTAATGCTGCCTCTGGCTTTCATTGTGTCAGGACTGCTCCAGTGAAGATTTGAAGCTGTTCGCGTCCCACTGTCTCCCAGGACCTTTCGGTGGACACGTCTCTCCTGCTGCGGAATATCAGTGCTCTGCGCAGTCCTCTGAAAACTCACCTGACTGGTTTCCATTTTTATGTGTCCAGTCACCACCTGAGAACAACCCTTTCCTCGGGCTGTTTTACCGGGGAGACATAATGTGAGTTAGTGACTGTGAATCTGATTGTTCTTTTTTATGTCTTTCATTTCCTAATTTATCTTTCGCCTCTTTTCTTCACTAGAAAACCGAAACCTGGTCCAACCTTCCAAATGCCCGTGTTGTCAGCTCCGGTTCCAGTCAATGATTATATTGAAGGAAGTCCCATTTTAACATTAACTGACCAGTACTTTACGATTCCACAGGTGAGGTCTCTTTTCTTCGTTTACCGTGCAACACTTTGCATAATAACAAACTAATACTTACTGTGAATATTCATTTTTCTTCCTTAGAAAGTGCTCGGCCTGTGTGTGGACAACGCTCCCGTGGCTTTTTTGAAAAACTTCAAAGTCGAATGTTTAACTCTGTTACGCAACTGTCCAACTGAGTCTCCCTTACAGACACGACCAGTGGATCTGAGGACTCAAGTGAAAGATGGCCAAGGAGGTGGGTTACAGTTTACCCGCTGCGCAGTCCTCTGACGACCTTTGACCTCTGTGTTTTATTCAGTTTCTTCCTTTTGTCTTTAAGGTGATGTATTAGTGGAAGTAACTGATGAAGTGGCCACTGACTTGAGTCAATTCATTCCAAGCACAAAATCCTCTTCAGGTACACGGAGGATAACAAGATACAATTTGTGGAACAACCACAAGTTAAAACTCTCTGTTAACTTTAATGTTGTTCTGTGTTTGTATTCACCCGAAGCTGATGGCCTGGTGTGTGAGAATGTGACATTAGCACTGGATTATAAATTCTACTGGGAAGCAAACAGCATCACAAACATCACAGTGACTCGCACTGTAGGGAGCATCCCTGTGAATGGGAGTGGTACGTTTTCACATTTCTTGTGCAAGTTCAGAAATGTGATGATGGACCTTTAGTTCATTTGTTTTCATATTGTCTCCTGAACAGTGGCTTTAACTACGAGGTATTCTGCCACATTTCTCAACGGAGAGATCACGGGGGAGCAAAATTCAGGCAACCCAGGTGAGAACAAAACAAAATAGCTTAACTGGAAGTGACTATGATCGTGATTGTTCAGTAGGAACCAGTTCACTGTAGTGTCTGCAGTACCTATGAGACATTTTCAATGGCAGGTTACCAAGTGGGAAGGCCAATGATTGGTGGAATCATGGACTTTTTGGACAACAACACAGGTTCGATACAGAGGACGTCATTCAACCTCTGGAAATCAGGTAAAACAACACAGAGCATGTGACAAGTGGCTCACTGCAAGCTGTATAAAAGCAAGTTATGTCTGTCTCAATTCAATTACAGGTATAATTTAATTAAAAATGCATAATTTCTAATCTGGCTGACAGGCGGTGATGGACTCTGCTCGACTAATGAGAAGAAACCAGTTATGTTTGGAGAGAATTCAACATCAGGATGTTTGCTGCCTGTCAGTGGACAGAATCTGACTCAGTGTGATCTATTGAAGTCAGTATTCAGAGTGGGCTAAGGTCTGATCTGTCACTCTTTGTCAATGTATCCTGTACCTGAATAAGTATTTTTTTCGTTTCTCTTATGTAGAGTGTCAGTAACTGCTTTCCAGGACGTTCTGACAACAGCTTCATATGTGGCGAGGACTGGAAACCCGGATCCACTGGCTGTGACAGACTGGGTCAACATCAGCTGTAAGTGGATATATAGAAACAGATTTATTTATTTATATTTTTCACTCATATAGCACATTTTACAGCGTCTGGCAAAATAATGATTTCCTCTGGATTGAACTAAATGTCATTTAAATTCTAGATGTGACACTGAACTCTAGCACAGTTATGGAAAACACCACAAGTTCCTGCTCTGGAATTCCAGCTCACCAGCATATCCATGTTTGGAGTCAAGTCACTGGAACAGTTGAGGGCATCCCTCAGAGGGAAATCGTTGCTCTGCGAGTCAGGTGTGTACCTGCTTACTGACTGCCACGGATAATTATTTGTATTCTCAATGAATTGTAAGTCACCATATCTCCTGCTCAACAGTCACTTTAAAGCAACATCAATATGTAAATGCATGTCCTCTGTTGATGATTTGTAGTTTCAGCATGTCCACCTGGTCTCTGGATTGTGGAGGAGGAGACATGTCTCTGTGTGAGGACCATCGGGAAACTCAGTTATATCCCATCACCACCTCAGTCACCTTTATTGACATCCCTGTCAACACAGGACCACCCAAAACCAGGTGCTTCCACCAAACAGCAAAGCTGCTGTTATAGATACTGTTGTTAAATGAATGACCATGCAGGGGCTCCCTGACAGATCCTAACATCGACTGTGCAACTTCCCCTCAGGTTTCAGATCAACTTCACAGAATATGACTGTAACAGGAATGATGTGTGTTGGCCTGAGCTCGCTTTTCCTCTCACCAGGTATTACACAGGTGGGACATTTGCCTAATTCTATATATATTATTGTTTATTGAAAGAGATTGTTTTGTCTCTGTGCTGCAGATATTTTTCTGATGTATTATACCTTTATCCTCCCCAGGTGAACCATACTCTCAGGCACTAGCAAAGGGCCTAATCTTGGTTTTCTTCTTCATCACTGCCTCCATTCTGGGGACTCCATGGAGACAAATTTGGCAGGTGTGGGAAACTCTTTAAAGTTGGAACAACGTGGAGCTCTGAAAACAGGAATGTATCTGGGCAAAGATGATCTGTTCAAATATCACTTGTGGGTAATCACATATTTGTCTTTTTGATGTGATTTATTTATAATGTTTTTAACTTGTTATGGGGAATGTAAATATTGGTCATTGTTTTATAATAAAATATTTTTCTATAATTTTGTTTATTCTGAC
>JAFBJT010108968.1:2064-12249 GCA_016785325.1 Chascanopsetta lugubris
CGGGGCACCGAAACCCCCAGACGACGTGAGGGTGAGCAGCTCATCCATCCGGAGGCTCTGGTGATTGGAAGTGACTCCTCCACAGTCACAGTGGGAAGTCTACCGATGGTAAAATGGTCGGAAAGTCGCTCGGATGTCGGCGTTTTGTGTGAGATATCTGCCGCTTGGCGTGTGATGTGGGGCTGATGAGTGGGGAACATGCGGCGGCGTCACTAATTGGAAAATACCAGGGAGCTGATGAGATGGGTTAAAGTGTGGCCCTCCTCCATCGTGTGTGTGTGTGTGTGTGTGTGTGTGTGTGTGTGTGTGTGTGTGTGTGTGTGTGTGTGTGTGTGTGTGTGTGTGTGTGTGTGTGTGTTGGAGAAATGCAGCTTTTTGTGACTAAACCTCGTCCAATGAGTGTAACTGTACACAGAAGCAGGCTCTGCGCCGTCTGCTCGGCTAATTTACTGCTGGTTTAAGAGAAGGGAAGTGTTCCCCCTCTGCATGGGAGTGGGTGGATGTCACGTGGAAGCGCTTGTGTGAAATGAGAGAGGATGCAGTTATCCTGAAGATCCGTGACCAGTGCTGTGCTGCGGTTCGAGTGGAGTCGGTCTGTGCTGAGTGGGGCGATGTGTTTGACCCACAAAGTAATAGTCTGCTGTGGCCTGAGCGTGAGTGGACCCTCACCCCACGAACACCCGGGTGGGAACATGTTTACTGAGCCGTCACATCCGGGTCTAATGATTCTGAGTCCGTTAAAAAAAAATATTTTTTTTATTGTCTTTAACAGCCAGGTGAAGGTTGTCGCTCTTATGTCGTCTGATGTCAACAATAGTCACTAAATCTTCAGCACTGCAACAAATGTTTGCGTTGAAATCTGTTTTTCAACAACCCGGACGGAGTTCAGCAGATTTGATTTTAAGTTTCAAACCGAGAACCAACACTGGTGAGAAAAGCAAGATGAGGAAGCTTCTCCTGATCCATGGCATCTAGAAGACATTACGAGGCAGGTTACCATGGTAACGTCATCACGGAGCCAAGCGATGCAGTTGTTGTTCCCGACATGGGTTGTTTTTGATGGTCATGGTTTGATGTGTGTATATGTATATATATATATATATATATATATATTTCCAATTGTTTAGTTGTAAACACCCTGAAAAGCACTCTAACTATCAATTGGAAAACTAACCCACTGATTCTAATGGGAAAGTTTCCACATGTCCACACTTCGCTTTTTTCCCCATTAATCATGTTTCTGCCTGAGATGAGCAGTAAAATCCATATCGAGGCAGGAAAACAACAATGCGTCATTATCAGCTCATGCTAATTGTGTTAGTAACAACACAATGTGATTTTTATTTTCCCTGACTTCAGCTCTGCTTAGCCGCCGCCTGTTTATGCTAATCTGTGTGGCACATCGGTGACCTGAGCTAATGAGGAAGGTGACAGCCAATCCATAAATCCTAAATGTGTGTGTGTTAGTGTGTGTGAGAGAGAGAGAGAGTTTGTGTGTGTGCGCACATGTGTGCATGTGTGTGAGCTTGGACTCTGTAGGTGGTCGCGTGTGGTCACTGTGGGACGTCATTAAGGATCTGTGTGTGATGATGGTGCAGTGGGAATTCATCATAGTCGCAGTGAGCGGAGCCATAATCTTTACATCCTACACAGAGCAATCACCGCTGAGCCTGGCGGAGACACACACACACACACACACACACACACTCGCGTGCGCGCACATCCAATCTTGGTGTTGTGCATATCAGTTGTTCTGTGTCTTATCCTGATTTTCTCCACTCCAACATTATTGCCCCTTTAATGTTCAGCTTTGTTTGTTTGATAGCATAATACCACAAACACACACACACACACACACACACACACACACACACGCGCTCGCCGACCCAACAGAGACTAATCCTGCAAATATCTCGCTCGGTCTTGCACACGGGAGTGAGAGCAACCGAAGACAATGCAGTGCTCGAGTCAGTGGTGCTCTGCGGTCAGTCGCCTCTGCCTTGCTCATGGGACCAGGTGAACCAGCGGGTACCTTCAGGCTGAGACTGGGCATCGTTCGACCGCCGTCGCGCGGAACAAGACGACCTTCGTCACGTCTCCGTGAATTCATCCCAGGACTGATCCAAGGGTCCAATCACACGGCCCGTCGTAGAAGAACTAAAGAATGATCCATCCATTCGGAGGCATCACCTGCCGTAACGCTCCTCCTCCTCCTCCTCTTCCTCCTCCTCTTCCTCCCCCTCCTCCTCCTCTTCCTCCCCCTCCTCCTCCTCCTCTTCCTCCTCCTCTCCTGGTTGTGTGACAGAGGGATGTTGTCAGAAGCTCTGCAGAGACACAAAGACTCTTGACACAGTGTTTTCCGTGTTTGTTGCGAAAGCGCCTCTTTCTCTCAACCGATCTGGGAAACCTGCGCAGATCTGTGCGTTTCTCCTCTTTGGCTGCGAGGCCTCAAGACGAGTTTGTGTTTTTCGAGGCTCTCCGACATTCCGTTGAGAAATTCCCACTCTGGATTATGGCTGCTGCTGTTGGCTGCTGGCTGGATGGACACAGAGATTGATGACTTTCCAAATGTTGTGCTAGAGCCATAGACTGTACATGAAGATGGACGTAGAGTCCGTGACGTCACCCCATTGGGTTTTTGCGGAATGTTTGTGAGGCTCGGATCCGGGTGGTTCACTCGTCGCCATCTTGCCGATGCTGAACTCCTCCTCGTTCATCCAAGAATGGGCGAAGAGGCGGAGCGCAGGCGGAGCTGCGGTGGGGCCCATGGTGCCGTCACAGCAGCCGCACAACACGCCAGGTCAGCCCAGGTGTCACTCGAGAGGCCACGCCCCTTAATTATGCACAGTTTCAAACCTTGATATAATAAAAATAAGTCCGATTGAAAACAATTCACCCCCTGTCCACTGATTGTCACCAAAACAGTAGGTTGAACCAGGGTTTGAACATCATCATTCACCTCTAAACTTGACTTGTCTATGAGGGCTTGACTCGCTTTTGGAGCCAGCCTCAAGTGGCCACCCTGTGAACTGCAGGTTTTTCCACTTCCAGGAGGCTCCCACTTTGGATCCAACAGGAAAGAGGAGATTCAAATAAAGCAGATCAGCTTGATTTGGAAAAGTCTCGCAAAATCGTTGAAAAAACCTCAAACTCCCATTTTTTTAAATTCTAGCGGCAAATATCACCAGTGCTGACGCACCACGCACAGCGTCCTACAACTGCAAGTGTTGCAATCATCTTTAATATTTTTGTCTGCAAATGCAAAATCAGTTGCGTGTTTTTTATTGTCGGTCCTCGGCGTCGACGTCCTGAGACCGAGAAACAGCAAAGTGCATCAGACGCAGACGTGAACAGTTTGTCTCCGTCTCTCTGAGGACGTGATGTGCACAGACAGGTTTTACATTAAGCTTCCTCTGATCTCATCACTGCGGGAGAGTCACGTAAACAGTGTTTTCTGTGTTTCCGTCAACGGCGTTCGTGACGAGTCGAGCGCTGCAGCTCCGAGGCCCGACTGAGACGAAGGGGTGAAGTGTTTGATTTGATTGTTCTGTTGTTTCCGTCTGCGCCGAGGGAGTTGGAATCATCTCTAATGAACCGGCTTATTAAGCTCAAGGTAGTTTCCAGGCAACAGGTTCCTAACCTCTTTAAAAACCCACTCGGCTTCATTCTGCCCGTCAGAGACGGGAGGACGAGACGAACGGAGGAGACGTCGGAGGAAACGGTCAGCGTCTGAAAATGTGCCTCGGCGAAGGACCAGCGTTGAGTGCTTTTGAATTTAGGGATGTAAATCAGTCCTTTATGGATTCCTATAACTCATAGAGCCACACAGAGCCCCCCGGCTTGATCTCCGGTGGGCCGGACCAGTCAAATCAAAGCATTAAAAGACCTATAAACAACGACAGCCCCAGAAGTACAGTCGTCAATCTGACGAAAATATTCGTCATCAGAATGTTTACTTTACCTCTCAGTGAGAGAAGAGAAGAAAACCCTTTAATTGTCCCACAGTGGGGACAGCAGCAGAGCACAGTGGGAAAAACGAATAAAGGCCCAACATACATCAACATGAAGAGCACATGCACATTGAAGCATAGAACAGAATAGAACTGTTTATTAAATAGGGTTATAGATAGTACGGCGGGCGGTGGGCGGGGGGGGGGGGGTACCAAGGCGTACGGGGGGGGGGGGGGGGGGGGTACCAAGGCGTACAAACCCATTTATTCACACATGAATATTAATGAGTATGATTGTGTTTTCGTACCATGATAGAAGTTTATTGTGCGAGTGATTGTTTCATGAGTCCGGTCACAGCCTGACGGCAGTGGGCAGGAAGGAGTGGGGGAATCTCTGCTTCACACAGAACGTAACCAATGGAAACCCAGTGCTGGGTTGGACCGGTTCCGGCCCGCGGGCCCCATGTTCTGCTATAGACTCAGACTGATGCTGCTGCTGCTGCTGCTGCTTCAAAGTGATGTCTGCAGTGTTGCATGGGAAATTGTCCTTTTTCTCAATCCATCAATTCTCTGTTGCGCCGGAATCACGTGATCGCCTCGATGTGCTTGTTGTCACGGATACGGAGGCACTTTTCTGTCTTTATGGGAAAAAAAGCTTCGCGCGGCATCAAAGTGAACAGAGATGTTACGTTCATTCACTCTCCGTTTCTCTGCCTTCAAAGTGAATATCCGCACCCCCTCTCTGTGTCAAGCAGATATTTTCCCTTTCTCATCAGCTTTGTTGTGCCTTTGTAGAGGCAGACAAAATATCCTCAGCTCCTGTCAAATCGCTAATAATATAATATAACGTTTGAGCGGCTAATATGTTGTATTTCATTCCGCGAATAATTGAAATTAGCCGCACGCTGATTTCTATTTTAGTCCCTTTTGCGTCGCAACATGCAGTCGTGTCGTGTTTCTCTCTCCTCTGTAGTTTATTTTCAGCTCAGTGACGCATTTAATTTTTGATCATCATTCAATCAGACAAGCAGAACTGGCATCGATGAATTTAGTTGTTAATCAAATCAACGATAAAGTTCAAGTCAAGCAGTCAATAAGGAGATCTTCTTTCTTTTCTTTCTGTCAAATACTGGAATTCAAGAAAACATCGTTTAAACAACGGAATTGACCGACGCAGCATTTTGTCATTAAATAGCAGGTAAACACAGAACTGAAGAAGACTGAACACCATCAGTTGAATTCCCTGACTGATGCACACAACAACCACAAGATGTGAATTTAAGTTTTAGGACAATAAGGATGATAAAACAGAAAGTTTGAGGTCAAAGGTTAAAATGAACCCTCACTATGCATATTCAACTGTGCCACTGCTCTGTGTGTATGTTGTACTTAAACAATGTATTCGCTAAAGGCACAGTGAGCAGAAGTTGTCGACTGGTGTTTGTAAAGACATCGGTTGAAGTTGGCCCCTCCTCCTCTGCCCAACAACACCAGACAGACTTCAATTTACACTGCATCTCCACTATTGTAGGTACATTACACCGCAACTGTTGAAATCAATTAGATAACGGGACAAACGACACTTACGTGTCCAAATGTTGTCACTCAGAAACTTTTTCTGTTCAGATCAAAACAAAACAATAAAAAAAATAAGAAAACTCACAGCACAATAAAAGATAAACACATCCCCACATATTTCCAATGGATCGTTCAACATGAATGAAAGATGACTTCAGTCTGTTGTTGTTTACACCAGACACTGAAGAATTCTGTCTTACACCTGTTGCAGCAAGTAAAGAACATTTTACGATTTTATTTTGTGATGTAACAGGGTCATTTATTATTTGCTGTTACTTCTGTGTGTCACTTATTTTACTACTTTTCAGAGGTGTGTGTGTATGTGTGTGTGTGTGGGGGGGGGGGCGGGGGTGCGAGGCGTCGGACCTCCTCTCACATGTAATGACATCATACATTTGTCCTGCTGCCAGGAATCCTCACAAAGCTTCACCTTGTTGTTTGGACGCACCCGTTTGTTCTCATCTGTCAATAGAGGACGTGTCTCCCGGAGCCGTGGTGCTCATCTCATCCGTTTAGATTAAATGGAGAGTGTGGTCAGCGCACACGCTCTCAGACCAGACCACTCTCAGCTGACCGACCCCTCTTCAATCTCCTATTGATCAGCCCATAAGGATTCCCATCACTCATCCCACTGTCTTTTTTTCTTTTTTTTTCTTTTTACTCCACCACTTTTTAAAAAAAATTTCTTTATTTCTTTATTTATTCTAAATAAATCTCTCTCCGGTGACTTCATCTCATATTTAAATCAGCGCTGATGATGTCATGCAGCGATCCGGTGCTTCAGTCCGTCCCGGGGCGTCGCTGAAGAGTCGTAACTCTGCACCTTCCCATAATAAGTAAGTGGGCACTCAGCCTGCTGCTCCTCATTACTCAGAGGACCCTCCAGTGCATCCTGCACACCCCCCACCCCCACCCCCACCCCACCCCTCCACCCTACTCCCCCCGCCCCCCACTCCAGTGCCACCAGTAAGAACCATAATGGCGCAGGGAACAGTTTGTCCTTGCTGCCGCGGCTTCGCTGGATCCGCGTCCTTGAAGATCTTTGCAGTAAACACCGGCCTCGTCTCGCGCCTCCTGATAATTTTGGGTTCCATCGTCGAAACGTGTTCGACGGCGGGAACAAGATGATCCCGCCGTCTTTGCCGCGCCGCACATTATGATTCCCGTCCTTTTGTTGCACGCCGTCCTTCTCTCTGTTCTCTCGTTGCCGTGTTACCAAATGAAGCGTGGAGGCAACGTTGCTAAAAAACCTGGCTTGGCTAACGAAGCAGTCATCTGTGAAAGTCGCGGGGGGAAAAAAGAAAAAGGATAAATGGGCAGGTTTTTATTTCTGAACATTCAGATTTTTTTTTATATCTGCAGGGACTGAGCTCGCGGCCTTTGCAGGAATCAAACGGTATGTTTTTCCTTTAAAACACGACTAAGGGGGACATTTAAAGGTGCAGTGTGTAAGATTCTAGCCATTTATGTCACTTCTAAAAAAAAAAATTAAAAAAAATTACAAAGCAGACAGTTTCATGAATTTATAATCAGCTAAATGTTTCATTTTATTTCCATGACCCTTAAATGAGCCGACTAATGTATATTTACATGAGGAGCGGGTCCTCTCTGTGGGGGCCGCCATGTTTTGACAGTAGCCCAGAGTCGACGTACTAACTGAAGTCACAAGAGTGAGATTACATCTCACTCTTGTTTTCACGCAACAAAAAACGACTTTATGCGTCACCCTGATCCTTGGAGAGCGAAGCTACGTCGACGTGATGAAAGCAGAACATTTCTGTTTCCTCTGATGTTTTCACACGTGAGCTGAACCTGAAAATACCTTCGGAGGCAGGAGAGGGGGAAGTGTATGTGAACAGGAATTGTTTTATATCATTAATGCATGATATGCTGTGTATGCTGTAGCCCACATACGCTCACCATTAATAATTTGTGCTATAGATTCAACAAGGTGCTGCAAACGTACCTCGTTTCTCCATATCACCATGATTCTCTATGGGTCCATCCAGAGCCAGCTGCAGCCATTTTGGTTCCCTTTAGGCTAGATTATGGTTTGGCGCCCCCCCCCCCCCCCCCCCCCCCCCCCCCCCCCCCCCCCCCCACCCCCCCCCACACACATTGGGGGGAGGGACCCCTCACCCCACCAACGCGCACACACCACCCCAAACATTATGGGTGTGATGGAGTTTAAAGGTTTACTTGTTGAACCAGTAAAATACCATAAAATAACCATTAACAATGATTAAAAAAAATTCAATGGAACAAAAAAACAGGTTTTGTATAAATGTTTAGAAAGTCATGACGGCTCCTGCGATATGAATAATGAAAGCGGTGCTACGTTCAAACAAAACAAAACACTGCAATATAATATGAAAACAGAATACAGATGTTGCAGTGGGGGTTTAACTCAAAGTCAGTCGCTCAGTTCATGAATGATCACTGTTACTCCGTTTGTTTTGTTCACCGTTTCAACTGGAGGTGGCGCCCTACAGGCGACCGCCCACGCCGTCTGATCCAAGAGTCGGTTCTGGGTCCGTCCGACACAAATGGACTTGGCCAGTGTGTTGGAACCTCGGGAGCCCACCCTGAGCTTAAACTCTGGCCTGAACCATTGACACCAACTCTGACCCGACCATCTGCAGCTCTGTATCCAGCCTTCGACTTCCACTGCCCATGTACTGTTGAGCAAGTGGTCTCCTGTTCCCCTCTCCCTTGCTGCGACATATATCCATGCAGTGCATCCCCCTCCTCCTCTGTAGACTCCAGTTATAACACGTGGCATCAAACAGACGTATTCCCCCAGTGATCTGCCGTTCACTGGACATGTTCTATTTCTGGACCGTTCTCTGAAAAACCCCACAGAGGGTTGCGAGTGGAAATCCCAGTAGATCGGCAGTTTCTGAAACACTCGGACCGACTGGTGCGTCGCTAACGACCGTGTCACGTTCAAAGTCCCTCAAATCACCATACTGAGACTTGGCTTCAGCAGATGGTTGTGTACTAAGTCTGCCATCCTCAATGAATCGAGTTGCCGACACGTGATTGGCTGATATTTGTGTGAATGAGGAGCTGAAGAGAGAATGTCCAGTGTGTTCCCATCGGGAGTGAACGCTATAAATGAGTGTTGCCTTCAGGGCAATGCATTATCATAACATGTATTATAGTATATATGTATATGTTACATATTTACTGGACATGTGAAAACATAAGTTCGTTGCAGATGTGAACTGCCATTGAAAATGTTTTGTGTATGGTTAAGTTGTCATTTAAACTCAAAATGTGTTTAGTACGTCCACTCTGGGCAACTGTAAAAACATGGCGGCCTCCATGGAGAGGACCGACTCCTCATGTAAATATACTGTATGTAGCTCATTTAAGGGTAAGGGGAGAAAAACAAAACACTTAGCTGATTATAAATTCCTGAAAATGTCCGAATGTAGTTATTTTGTACATTTTTTTTTTTTAGAAGTGACAAAAATGACACACTGCACCTTTAATAGTATATGTTGTGATACTATGAACAAAATCCACACCTATGAATCCAAGCCAATATGTATTAGTAAACATCCATATATGATCATTATAATTTCTAATATATCATTCATAATTCCCATTACATGCTGACGGCCTGTGAGTGTGTGTGTGTGTGTGTGTGTGTGTGTGTGTGTCTCAGATCTCGGCTCCCTGTGCCTGCGCGTTCTCTCTCCCCCTCTGTGGCTCCGAACAGAACGCTTGATGTTGCACTTCTTTACAATCGGCCTCGACTCGGCCGCCGGCAGGTCGGCGGCACGCCGCTGAATGGAGAAAGGGCCGACGGGGATGAAGTGAGCTCGCGGCGAGCGGACACCGAGGCCGACCGGGGGCCATTGTGTGTCGCGAGCCGCTTGTGTCTGTTGAGCGGAGGAGGGTGGCGCTCCGAGGCCAACGCTCCCAGGTGCGGCCGCCGCTCAACACCTGTGTTTACATTGATTCTGCTGCTGCTCACGACCCCGACTCCTCTTTCTATCTGAGGTGAATGGGAAGTTTTGATGTCACAGACGCGTGTGGAGGTGTCTCTTCATAAAGCCTTTTCACTGACCTGCTGCAACAAGCCAGCATCTGATATCAGCACACACACGCACACGCACACGCACACGCACACACACGCACACACACACACACACACACACACACACAGATGGAGCTGGTGTTTGACTTGTATCCTCTACCTGCTATTGAGCTGTAACTTCTTCCTGTTGGAACAAAGCAGTCGCTCCCCGCTGCTTTCTGTGGCTGATCAATGGGAGAGCCTGCTGACTGGAGCCTCCTTTTGTTCTATGATTATCAACTGTGGCGTGTGGGCGGCTGCTTTTATGTGTGTGTGTGTGTGTGTGTGTGTATCTGTTTGTCCATGTGGAGCTGGAGTTAACACAAGTTGAATCCCTCCTCCTCCTGTGTCAGTATAGTACAGACCTACGTATTTCACGCCCCCCCCCCCCGAGCTGCACTGTTATATACATAGAAAGAATATGCCATAATATGCTTTTATTTTGAAATGCCTCCACTTCCTGTGTATGTGTGATTCTGTCAAGCTTGATGTTTCCGTGCGAGGATGGAGTCCAATCAAGGCCAGCAGCGTCAGATACCGCCCCCTGGCTTTCTGAGCCTTCAAAATAAA
>JAFBJT010108968.1:19257-34913 GCA_016785325.1 Chascanopsetta lugubris
AAGTGGGTGAGAGGCGGGATCCGCCCCCTCAGGTCACCGGGAAGATGGATGGAGAGAAACATGCATTCACTCTCACACCTACAGGACATTCGCAGTCTCCAATTAACCTCGGCCAAACGTCACGGGGGCCGTGGGAGGAGGCCGGGGTGGAGGGAAGGCTGTCGGCATTCAACCGACGACTCTCCTGCTGTGAGGACACAGCGGTGAAACAGAGCGCAGCTGAGAACAGAGCTCAGAATCACACGCGTACGATGATGTCAACGAGAAAACAAAGCAACAAGATCCAACATCTGGGCTTTGACGCAGAAAATGTCTGGATCAGGACGTTACATTGAAATGACTGATGATGTCATATTGTACATTTTACTACTACTTCTACTACGACTATTACATCTTCTACTTCTACTACTTCTACTACTACTATTACTTATTTTACTTCCTCTACTTCTTCTACTACTTCTACCGAGGCCACTGAAACACTTTCATTTTCGTGTGACCTATCATCAGAGCTTGCGTCAAAGTGGGAGCCAGACGCTCAATCCTCATTGGACAAGACACCCTCCTCTCTTCAGCTGTTGACCAGTCACAAGAGACTGTGCCGCAACCTGCTCTCAGCTGTGAACACATGCATGAAATCGTTGGTGGACATCGTGGATAAAGTCGAAATAGATATCAGGCCGAATGCACCGTTCCTGACAATCGAATTCTCAGATTGCTAACAGGTGATTATTATTTTTTTTTGCCTCTCTCTCTTTTTGTTGACACGTCTGTGATTCGCTCCCGTTTGTGTCGGAGGGAAAGCGAAGGCCTCGGGAGGACGGAAGAGCCGCCGTCGCGCCGACGCGCAGCTTCACTGCGCCGACACGGTGTCGGTGGGCTTCAAACACACAACTGTCACATCGACTTAACCCCTCTTTACTCGGGCGCGGGCGGCAGGTGTTGGGTTCCACAAATCTGCCAGAGAGACAGAACTTCTCCCTCGGTGCCTCTTTTGTTGTTTGTGTCGTGGTGAACACAACGCCGCCAGACACGCAACTTCTAAAGGCGGACCCGCGGCGATGCGTCAGTCGGGGGGTCCATCGATACAGATGTTGGGTTTAGGCGACAGCGACGCGGGTCAGAGCATTTTTCAAGGACTTTGAAAATGTGCACACTCATAAAGAGAGAGTGAGAGAGAGAGAGAGAGGAGGAGGAGGAGGAGGAGGAGATGAAGACAGGAAAGTGGAGAACACATGAATCTTCCCCCGTGACACTTTAATGAGCAGAAGCCTCCAGCAGCACGGAGGCATGTGACTCCCTGAGTCTGCACAGCTGAGCCCCCTCCTCCGGACAAACCTCCACCTGCCTCCCGCTCCTCACCTCCGCCGCGCCGCGGAAAAGCCCTCTTTGGTTCTCGCTCTCTGTCCTTTTCACATTAGTGGTCTCAGTGTCCCTGTCGGCGCAAATCAAGAGAACGGTTTGGTCGGCCTGACCAGGAGCTGCCCTGTCTCACATTCAGCATCTAGTTAGTGGATGTTTTTTTTTTTTTTTCTCTCCAGCTTCATCACAACCGGCCCCGTTGGCACCAGGTCGTGAAATGCTGTGTTATTGGCTCAGTCGCGTTCACGCCTGCCCAATCACTGCTCGTCATCCTCCTCGCCTTCCTCACTGTTTCTCGTCCAATGAATGGATGAGTGAGCCTCTCCAAGCACAGTTACTCCCTTCTCTGATGTCACCTAAAGGTGCAATGTGTAAAGTTTAGGGGAAGAGATTTCCTTTGCGATTGTAAGAAATCGAGTGTCGACGGATTATTCCGATTGTTCTCAAACTGGTTAGAAGCACAGGCTCCCTTCCTTGCTTCACCACTAGCGGTCACTGCATCCCACATATTGTCAAGCCCGACTGCTGAACAGGCTCCTGCTTGGTCTTCAGAACAGCGGCCATGTTTCGCCAACTTGATCTCTGCCGGAAGCGGTTCGGCAGATCACATCACCGTCCGTCCTCGGTGCCTCAGGTGTGTTTACGCCTCTATTTACACGTGCGCTCTAATTGCACGTTGACGTCAGGTGTGAATGTGGGCGTCGACATCACGCGCTTACTCGCTGTGTGTTGAGGAGAATCGGACTTAGCGCTTCTTTATCCCACTTTGTCCTGCAGCTTAAATGGATTGTGGGAGTTGGCACTGAGTCACACTCGATTTACATGTTAGTCATTTTAAATCAGGCTTAAAGAGAATAGTTTTGCGCTGATGCAGCAGAAGGATGTGGGTTTGGATCCCGCGCTGCAGGGGATGCTGAGGAATCTGCGGGTGTTTGCTCCCAGGGAAGGAGGACAGCTGGGCCCTGGGCTCCCCCCCCCCCCCCCCCCCCCCCCCCCCCCCCCCCCCCCCGGTTGATCCCCCGCTCCCATCCCTCCTCCATCACCAGTGTTTCTCTCGGCATCGCTTCAGCTTTGGTAAGTGCACGCCCCCAAGCCCCCCCCCTGCTGCTCATAATCTACCCCCCTCTCTGACAACGGGCTGCCTCTCTCTGTCCCCAGAGGTTACGTTCTCTGCACGGATCCATGTTTCAGACGTGGCCGCAGGAGTCGAGCCGCTCGCTCAGATTTGAAGAGTTTGCTCGTATCTGTCACACAGATAATGTTTCTGTCTGCCTCTCTTTTTCTCCCTGGGCTGACAGCTGAGGGCAAAATGAAGAAAAGTGGCAGAAGCCCCCCCCCCCACACATATGAAGGATTTCTCCCTCACATCACGTCACAACAGTCTTCCACACTTCACCCGATGCCTCCCCTTATTCAGCGGCCGCCTCCGTCGCTGCCACAGCTTTGCAGAGCTGCGCACAAGTAAATATATGCTGTGTAGAGGCAGTGTCTTTCTGCACTGATCAATACTGCACCTCCCTCATTCCCTCACTCGCTCACTGCAACACTCCAGAGCCAAACATGGTGACAGGATGAAAAACTCATTTTATACAGCGCATCTACATTAGGTGTTACTTGGTGAGAGACACACTGTGGCCCGCCGGCCAGAACCGGCCCACCGTCGGTTCAGTCCAGTTGGGCTCGTGGGACGATGTCGGTCGATGCAGAGTTAAATTCACAATTGTACATGTGCTTTTTTGTTTTGTTTGTTGTACGAAACAAAAAGGGAAACATTTGAGGATGTTGTTGTTTGTAGGTCATCATGCTGTGATTTTACTGGTCCGGCCCACTGGACATCACATTTGGCCAAATGTGGCCCCTGAGCTACAATGGGTTTGACACCTCTGATTTAGAACCAACATATAAATGCACCTTTATAGAGACTACACATCTATGTCTGTGTCAAACTGTGTGAGTTCATGTGTGATTTTATAGGCGATACGGTTGGAATGTCAGAACTGAGGGTGGAATTCATTTTTTTAGTAGTAGTACTACTGCGTGTGTGTGTGTGTGTGTGTGTGTGTGTGTGTGTGTGAGAGAGAGAGAGAGAGCGAGAGAGAGAGAGAGAGAGAGAGAACCTTGGCATTTCTCCAGTTTTCCACATAACTCACAGAAACGTTGAGCTCAGTAAACAGCCAGATTTACTTAATGTTCAAGTCACACTCATAATACCGTCCTCTGTCCTCAGACCTTAAGGCCTGAGAGGGAAACTGATTAATAAGCAAATATTTAGAATTTTGAAGATGATTTTTTCCCCCTAAATTTTATAAAGTGAATATGATTTTTGATTCAAAAACTGTGTGTCTGACAAAACAAGCAAATATCCCCCCCTTCGCTCTCCTTTTCACACATTTCTTGTATTGAATATTTAATGGAGTAAATATTTGATCGATGAATCAATCATGAAGGTTCTGTGCAGCTGCAGTCCAGTGTGCTGGTGCAAAGCACCGTGTCAGTGGAAGTGTGAAATGTGTGAATCGGGGAGTGTTTGTGAGTGCTTTTGCAAAGTTTCGCTGATGAAGACGAAAAAAAGAAAACTTCGTTTCTGAAGAGATGTTGTGAAGCTGTTCGGCCCTGAATAAATCTATTGTTTTCTATTTTCCTTCGCACTGCAACTTTATCATTCCAGAGCCTTTGGAAGGGAAAGTCAACATGCCGTCCTACAGGCTGTTTGTGGAGCTCGTGCAGGAGCTGGTGGGAGGGTTGAAGAGGTGGGGGGGGGGGGGGGCAGGGGGGGGGTGGGGGGGGGGGGGGGGGGGGGGGGTTTCTGTGGGTGTCATGGAAACGTCTGACAGTGAAATAAGGTTTTTCGCAACAAAGAGTTGAATTGTTTACAATCACTGCAGAAAGTACAACAGAGCAGTTTGTCTGCTGCAAATATTTTTGTCCTCTTTTTTCCACCAGTGGTAGAATCTCAGGACATTTTGCGAGACTCTGTCAGAGGAACAAAAATCAGACTCGGGACTCGGGACATAGATGGAGACAATTTGATGGAGAGAGTTGAGATTTGTGGTACAAAATGTCTTTGGACTAAAGGTGCGGTTGGCAGCTTAGTTGAGGTGACTCCTCCCACTTTCGTGTCAAAATGCCATCCGTGGGACACGTGCACTTACCAAGGGCGACTTTAGCTCGCTCGCGCTGGAGGAGCAGCCACAGAGCTAATATTTTAGAGACGGACTTTGCAAACAGACAGCCAGCACTCGTCGGCTCAGTCCGGAGCCTCATCGCCACGGCAACCCCCTGGGTTGGAGGTCCCACTCGGGCTCAGCTCTAGCTGCCAGCTCTTGATCTGTGCAGTTGTGATTATTTGCTTTGTGTCGATGCTCAGTCTCACCCAACAAAGAGTGGGCGGGGCTACGAGGGTGAACGGCACAATGTGGAGTGCACAGGCCCCAGGTGTTGCTCCTGCTGCTGTAAGATGAACTGTATAAAAGACCTAGGTTTGAAAAGTGTACTTTTTAAAATTCTTTCTTTATTTACTTATTTGTGCCATCTTTAAAGGTACAGTGTGTAAGATGTGGTGACATCTACAGGTGAAGTTGCATTTCGTAGCCATCAAATCGCCCGTCCAAACCTATGGGAACCCTGGGTCGTCATTCAAGCGCAAAACATGCTTAGTAGGTCCAACAGTAAAAACGTGGCAGCCCCCATAGGAAGGACCCCCTCTTGATGTGCAAATACATTAAAGGACTCGTTTTAGGGTCTTGTCAAAAGGAAGTCATACATTGAGGAGATGTTCCATGGTAAGAATGTCTGTGTTGTTTTGTAATTCTATTTCTACAGATCAAAGTGACACAAATTGACCGAAATCGTACACACTGCACCTTTAAGTGAAAAGTATACACCTCGTATGCGACTGTAATATGAGCAGGTTTGCAGGTGTTCCTGTTACAGTGCTCAGGGAGTGTGGAAGCGGTGTTGCTCAATCTCGAGTTTGATTAGAACTTGGTCGCCGTGGCAACCAGAGACTGTTACTATGGGTTGTTGCCAGTCACCGTTTGATGAGGGTAAGGGAGACACGTGTGTCTGCGTGCGTGCGTGTGCGTGCGTGTGTGTGTGTGTGTGTGTGTGTGTGTGTGTGTGTCACTTGCTGACAGCACTTCATCGGGAGGAGAAGGAGAGAGAGAGAGAGAGAGAGAGAGAGAGAGAGAGAGGAAAAAGTGTGACACACTTGTGAGTCAAAAATGTGAGTGAGAGGAGGCGGCATGAGACTGACGGAGAACAAGAAACATGAAAGCCAAAGGAAAACATAAAGATTAGCCGAAGAGTGACGACCATTAGCGGAGCGAGGACGGCGAGTGAAATGTTTTCTTTGAAGTCAATTACAGCGGCGCTCAGGGAGTAATGAGTCTGACCGTGTCTGGCGTCTCGGTGGCGTTTTTCATCAGCAGCTGCGGCTGGAGGAGCAAAGTAAATGTGTTGACGACTGAGAGTTTCTGTTTGTCAACAGGACAGTTAGACTGGGCCAGACAATGGAGTTAAAGGTGCAGTGTGTAAGATTTGGTGACACCTAGCGGTGAAGTTGTGTCCATCTCCTCGCCACCTCTGAGCATGCGGGAGAACCCTATGGTGGACTTCGGTTGACGTTAAAACTCAAAAGATGTTCAGTGTGTCCACTCCGGGCTACTGTAC
Organism: Chascanopsetta lugubris; assembly: GCA_016785325.1. Classification (NCBI taxonomy): domain Eukaryota; kingdom Metazoa; phylum Chordata; class Actinopteri; order Pleuronectiformes; family Bothidae; genus Chascanopsetta; species Chascanopsetta lugubris. The sequence goes on from JAFBJT010108968.1 coordinate 25,288, forward strand.
AAACACGGCAGCCCCCGTAGAAAGGACCCGCTTATTATGCAAATCTACATTAACGGGCTCATTTAAGGGTAATGGAAAAAGATCAAACATTTAGCTAAGTATACACCTCGTATGCAACTGTAATCTGAGCAGGTTTGCAGGTGTTCCTGTTACAGTGCTCAGGGAGTGTGGAAGTGGTGTTGCTCAATCTCGAGTTTGATTAGAACTTGGTCGCCGTGGCAACCAGAGACTGTTACTCTGGGTTGTTGCCAGTCACCGTTTGATGAGGGTAAGGGAGACACGTGTGTCTGCGTGTGTGTGTGTGTGTGTGTGTGTGTGTGTGTGTGTCACTTGCTGACAGCACTTCATCGGGAGGAGAAGGAGAGAGAGAGAGAGAGAGAGAGAGAGAGAGAGAGAGGAAAAAGTGTGACACACTTGTGAGTCAAAAATGTGAGTGAGAGGAGGCGGCATGAGACTGACGGAGAACAAGAAACATGAAAGCCAAAGGAAAACATAAAGATTAGCCGAAGAGTGACGACCATTAGCGGAGCGAGGACGGCGAGTGAAATGTTTTCTTTGAAGTCAATTACAGCGGCGCTCAGGGAGTAATGAGTCCGACCGTGTCTGGCGTCTCGGTGGCGTTTTTCATCAGCAGCTGCGGCTGGAGGAGCAAAGTAAATGTGTTGACGACTGAGAGTTTCTGTTTGTCAACAGGACAGTTAGACTGGGCCAGACAATGGAGTTAAAGGTGCAGTGTGTAAGATTTGGTGACACCTAGCGGTGAAGTTGTGTCCATCTCCTCGCCACCTCTGAGCATGCGGGAGAACCCTATGGTGGACTTCGGTTGACGTCAAAACTCAAAAGATGTTCAGTATGTCCACTCTGGGCTACTGTACAAACATGGCGGCTCCCGTAGGGAGGTGTCGGTCCCCGTGTAAATGTACATTCATAGGCTCAGTGGAGAAAGGTGATGAATAAATTCATGGAAATGTCGGTGTGTAATTGTTTTGTCATTTTTTTTTTTAGAAGTGACGAAAATCACTGAAATCTAACACACTGCACCTTTAATGTTTGGTCGGTTGGAAAACAACGTTATCTGTGCATTAGGGAACGTGTTTAATTTGCTTCCGCTCCTGAGTGGAACAACCCTGCAGCTCCGCCTTCGATCAGTGTTAACTGGAAACATGTGGACACGCTAATTTCTTCTGCATCATTTATGCAAATGCAAGTTTCTCCGCCACTTCCGGTGAAACGCTGTGACGCTTATTCATCATGTAATGTCGGTCGATTTGCATAAACTCTGCTTAAAAGGAAATTACCATATGACGCTGTGAAGGCTAATGGCTGTAGACTTCACAGGCTCAGTATTTTATTTAGGGACCATATATACATATATATATATATATATATATATATGTGTGTGTGTGTGTGTGTGTGTGTGTGTGTGTGTGTGTGTGTAAGTGTGTGTTTTAAATTTATTTATTTATTTTCGGTAAACCTCACTGCAAAGTACAAATAGTTCTACCTCACTTGTATTGATTATCCTTACATTTTGCCCATTATTGCATCATGGGTATCAGCAACACTTGCTGTAACTGTTTCAAAGTAAAGGTTCCCTCGTGTTGGTTCCACTCATGTGTATGAAGAAGATCGTTATTGTTATTATTACCACGGGACAGGAAGCTGTTTGACCCTAAATTTCCAGTGTCCTACTGTTAAGAATCCAAATCAGAAAAGGCGGTAAATTGGGCGCAGACCGATGTTCCTGTAACTGAGCTCTGCTGCTCTGCTGCTCAACACGCGACCAGCAGAACACCGCGACGTGCATCAGAGCCACTGAGCAGCGGCGCTCATGCAGCGGGTGTGGCCCTCACATCGTGTCAGGAACCGCGCTCTGAGTATTCAAAGGGGCAAATCGGAGGCTCTGTGGCCGAAGCTCATCCCGGTTCCTCCAGCCTCCCTCAGCATCAACGGCCTGCCGGCTGAGTGGCTCCGTCAGAGCACATGAAAGCAAACATCGGTGCCTGTGTGATGAACCTGTGGGATGGAAACATGGAGGGGGCGGCGGCTTTGAAACGCGCCGGGCGAGGGTCCGATCCAAATGTCAGCGCAGCCTCACAGGAAAGCAGAGCAGGTCGCGTTGCTACGACAAACAGCCCCATGTCTCTGGTATTCACTTCCAGCGATGTCCCAACCTGATCAAAGCAACTTTGAAAACAAGAGAATTAAGGTACAGACGTGGCGCTAGAGCTGGGAGTTTACTTTCATCCCGTCCTTAAGCTGATTGATTTGCTTGACAGCAGAGAGAGAGAGAGAGAGAGAGAGAGAGAGAGAGAATCGAACGGTGGTGCAGCGTTTTCCGTCTCCACAGTGGACGAGCACGAAGAGGACGAGCTCCAGCTAATTGGCTTGTGTGCGTCGGGCCTCGCGGCGCAGCCTCCGCCTCCTGTGAAGGACAAATGAAACGTGAATGTGGCTCAGCCTCACGTCCGCGCCGCTCACAGATGCGCGTTGATTCCACTGATCTGAGCTGGGTGGTGATGTCAAGTCAGACACTCACTCCCTTGTTTTTGTGACGCAACGGATGGAAAAAGTACTGGGATTTTTTTTCAGTGAGTGTGTTTGTCACTCATGGGATCATTCTTTCCGGCATTGATATGTGATTCATTGACGATGTCAGCATCTCATTTGACTGGGTTTTCCCTTGGTGTGTTAAGGTCCATGGTGTGAGATTTAGGTGAAATAGAAATGATATTGGTTTTCATGAGATTCCGCCAGAGTTTTTTTTTTTTTTTTCAAAACACTTAATCGGCAAATTTTCAATACAAGTAAGCGTGGTAGCGATCAAACTGTTGGAGGTTGTTCATAACGTTGTGTAAAATGATAGTTTCATTACATGTCAACATTTTCAGAGTGAACTAAAACAAAGGGAAACATTTGGAAATGCTGCCATCAGGTCGTCATGCCATGATTTTCCTGGCCCCGCCCACTCGAGATCGAATTGGGGCGTACGTGGCCCCTGAACTAAAACTACACCCCATTTGCATCAGTTGCAGGTCCTCTGGATGGAGGCGGCCATGTTGCACCACCATGTTTTCACAGCAACCTAGAACCAGCAAATTCAGCACCAAAACCCAAACCCCTTCCATTAAATCTTCATCTGAACCCTCCCAGAGGATTTTCCTCGATCCTTCCTGTAAACAAACCAACCCCCCTTGGTTTTGGTAATCAATCCACATACCAATCAATTGACTGATTTGAAGTAATCATCACTTTCCGCTCTAAAATGACGACGTGATGGCGATAAACACTGGGGAACAGAAGCCTGTGCTCACTCTGTGATTCACATTTAAAGGTGCAGGACGTAAAATGGACAGAGACGTGTGAGTCGGATGAAAGCGGAGTGTAAGAGGTGTTGACGGGATCCCCGTCATTTCAACCCTCCCCTCACAGCGTGGATCTGCCTCCCACACTCCCCACCGAGCCTCTCTCCAAGGTCAGCCGATGTTTGTATTCCACACTCGGACTCCGCCGCAGATTCCCAGAAGCTTCCCGTTTGTCTCAGGGCGACAACATTTGATATCCGCTCTCAAGTGAGCAACGAATCCAACCTCCCTCTGTCCGCTCAGCATCGGTCGGAGGAGTATCACCGACAACCCCGCTGGGCTCGAGGGCGACCGCCCCGAGCATCGATTCCCCTCACGTGGCCTTGACTCCTTTCACAAGGTCGGGCCGTGGATCCTGGTCAACAGGCCCCTCCCCCCCCGTAATCAGCTTCGACTCGGAGGATGTGCTCCCACACACGGTCCGTGTTGTTGTTGTTGTTGTTTTTGTTTCAGAGAATTATCAAGGTGAAGACTCCAGGGTTTAAATTAATTTACTTTAATTAATTTTTTTTTCTTTTTTTTAATTCCAAGGCAACAAGAGGCTGGAGAAATCCATATTTGTTAGAAGCAAATGAAAGAAAAATCTATTTATTGTTATTCGAAGACCTCGTTAATTAAGACAGAAAAACAAACTGTCAGTTTAAAAAGGATTTTATTTGCTCCAATAAGCTGAACCAAATTCATATTGGATGGATAAACAGAACACGTTTTGTGTGTTATCATTATCGTTAGTATTTAGTTGTAAATCCGCAAGGGGGCAGTGCTGAGTCAAATGTTTCTTACTACAAACAAGCGCAGGTGAGTGAGCATATTGGAATCGACTGTACAGCTTCATACTTTTTACTTTATTGAAGTAGTATTAACAAATACTCCGTAACTTTGAGTCAAAGCAATTTTGATTTTGAGTCTGGCTGACAAGTTAGCTGTTTTTATTTGTGTAGTTATTTACAAAAATGTTTCCTTATGTAAACAAACGCTATGCCGTTAGCGTGTTGATTTTCTTGAAGCATGGACGTTCTCACCCAGTACCGCCACCTGCTGGTGAAAGCTGGAACTAGGTCAAAACTACATTCGTCTCCTACTAGGCTCATGTAGCGGCGCATATTCTCATTGGTCGGCTAATCTGAATCTCACCAAAGGGTGGAGCCGCTGCCCACAAGGTGACACGGCCACTGCTGTTCAGCGTTTGGATTACAGAGATAATCCCTTTATTATTTGACAAATATGTGACCTGAGGCCGGTCTGACCTCTGCAGGGATGGGATTGTTAGACCTGCATGTGTGTGTGTGTGTGTGTGTGTGTGTGTGTGTGTGTGTGTGTGTGTGTGTGCGTGTGCGTGTGTGTGCATGCGTGTGTTGCTGTTATGCCATTTTCCATGTGATTTTCCATGTTTTCCGTGAGTTTGAGTTATTGCCTGAAAGACAGGCTGATGGGATGGCTGCCTGTGACTTGATCAATAGACAGAATGACCGCAGTTTCCCTAAAGACCAGTATTGTTGTGTGGTAATGGAAGTGCACCGACACATGAGCAGCACTTTCTCCCCAAAGTAATCCACATTGATTTGTGGGGCCACTTTGATAAATTGAGGGGGGGTTGAGCTGGTCCATCACACAACGCTTGGTTCTCTCTGTGTTGTTAGTGTGTGTGTGTGTGTGTGTGTGTGTGTGTGTGTGTGTGTGTGTGTGTGTGTGTGTGTGTGTGTGTGTGTGTGTGTGTGTGTGTGTGTGTGTGTTTGTGCGACTATGGATCAGTCTGCAGCAGGGGTGTCAAACTCACTTTAGTTCAGGGGCCACATACGGTCAAATTTGATCTCAAGTGGGCGGGACCAGTAAAGTCACAGGACGACGATCTGTAAACAACGACAACTTGAAATGTTTCCTTTTGTTTTCGTTTAAAAATGTAAAAGTACACTTGTCAATCCAATAAGAATACGATTAAAACTGGTTTATAAATCCAAATCTTGCTTCTCAGTATAACCAACATAAACCAAGGTCCACGTTTTACACTGTGCAGAATCATCCCATAGGCCGGACCGGAGCCCCTGGCGGGCCGGTTCTGGCCCGGGGGCCGTGTGTTTGACTCACCGGGTCTTCAGGGCTCGGTAGGAGAGACATTCTTTGTTCGTTCTTTGTTTTGTGACTTTTCGACCACATTTTCAAGATGGAATCCTCACTGAGGAGATTTTTAGCTGCAATTATTTGTTCATATGCTAATGATGAGTGTGTGGGTGACCGTCCCACTGAATATTTATGAAGGTGCAGGGGCTCATTCTTGGATCCATTTGCGATAGAGAATGACAGATACTAACAAGCGGATCAAAATACCAAACGGAGGAAAAGGAAAAATGTCTTTTTAATCTTTAGGCTTTCGTAGGTGGGAGATATACATTTAATGTAAGTCTGCGACAGTCTTTTCTTCAATTTGAGAGAAACTGTTTACCGAGATGAAGACGTTCGGACGCCTCTGAATCCAGAGTGTGCGTCAGCTGACATTTACCTTCTGCCCCCTCTGACTCCTCATCCAGGTGTCGTTCAGACCAGGCTGTGCTGGGGGAGGGAATTAATTGGGTCAGAAATGCCCTTGAAAGTTAATCAGGCAGCCGTGAAATTAAAAAACGTGGGGGCAAACAAAACACAGGCAGCAGAGGGGTAAAATGCTGAGTCCATACAAAGCAGCGCTTCTCATCAGTAACAAACCCAACAACTCGTCTGACTCGGTGAAACCTCTGGTGGTGGAATGTGGGCGGGGCTGGGACACTGAGAAACGACGTTGTTTGACTTTTTGACAGTTTCAAATGATTACATCGAGACTCACCAGTATAATTGGTGCATCGGGGATGAAAATTCACTGAAACAAACATTATTTTACAAAGTGCTGCTCTCACAGTGAGAACGGATTGGAACGGGTTTAACACCAAACCCTGACTTAAAGGCACAGTGTGTAGAATTTCGTGACGCAGTGCATGTTGCAGCTCAATACCCCTCACTTGAAACATCCCCTCCGTAGGAGAGTGCCTTCAGTTACCATGACAACTCAAGAGGTGTTTATTTTTGGCAACATGGCCGCCTCCTTAGCCAGGACCTGCTCTTGATGTGAACATAAAGGGCTCATTATAGAGCAATTAAAGATATGATATACTTTAAGATGATTATACACCCACACGTCATTAATGCTCGTTTGTTTTGGTAAGTTTCAGCATAATACAAATAATTGTGATCTTAAACACTGGACCTTTAAATGAAAATGATGGCTTGTAATGTGAACACAGAGCAGTGTCGCTGTCCCCTGCCATCCTCCTCTGTGCTCTACATACGTGACTTGTGTTGATACTTCTCACTGTGCATTGTTTTAACTCAGCCAACAAAGTTTAAAACCTGAAGAGACAGAACAAATGTGACAAAACCCTTTTCTGTTTCAAACATCTTGAGAAAAAAAAACTGTCTCTGTGTAAGAATCATAGATCTCAATGCATGGAGAGAGAGAGAGAGAGAGAGAGAGAGAGAGAGAGAGAGAGAGAGAGAGAGAGAGAGAGAGAGGCTGCCTTCAGGCCCTCCTCTAAGCAATGTGATGGAGCCATTTTCCACGGGGATGTATACTTCTTTGTAAAACTGCCAACTCGGCAAAATGTTGAAACAGACGATATTCTCCAAAGACTTTTGATTTATTGCTCCTCTACACCACACACACACTCACACACACACACAACACACACACACACACACACACACACACACTCAAACACAATGTCACACCTGCACAAATGCACACACACTCATATCTAACATCCCAGTGGATGAATATATTGACGTTATTATGAAGTCATAGAGCTCAGTGATGTCATGTGGTCACCTGCACCCTTTGTTTTGAGATGTGTATGTACATATATATATATATATATATATATATATAACTCAGTTTGTGTGTGTGGGTGTTGCACTTTGCCGTATCTGAAGTGAGTCAGTGTCGCTTGTGTGGTTGATGCCTTGATGAGATGATGAATGTGCTGACTGGACAAATGTGATCACATGAGGCAGAGTGTGTTCATTAGTTGTGATGAATGCTTTTCTCTGGTGTTGTTGTTCAATTACTCCGGTAATTAGAGGGCTGAGGAAGCGGCTCCCGCCCCCGACTCAGAGCCCAGTGCTCAAACACTATGATTCCGTGCATTCTATTTCCACCACGGTCCATTTGAAATGTTGATTGTTGGTTTGAATCCCGACCAAATGAAAATGATCTTTGTTTTGTTTGTTTGTTTTTTTGTTTTTTCCGCTTTCCTAGAAGAAGGTTCCACCGGCTCCGTAGTTCTATCAAAGGCGACGGTATGATTGGTGTGTGTCGCCCGTACAGTAATAAAAGATGATTTGTAGATTATGATGCCAGTCGATACACAGTAATAAAACATAATAGATGTGCCTCTGTCCGCGCAGCCACAGAGGTAAACACTGGAGCTGAGCCCTTTGAATGGTGGCGTCTATATAAAGCTCAGCGCGAGAGAGGGGGAAACATCCGTCACTGGGTTCATCCTGCTGAATCACAGTGGGGTTGATTAAAGGGCCTGTAATGTAGACGATGATGGTTATGATTATTATGGTATGTAATCTAATATGTTGTGTTTTGTTGGGGTCTGACTTCCATTCTATTGTGGTGTCTTGTCGTTGGTACAAAACTGTGACTGTAGGACGACTTGCTGCTCAGACATGTTTGGACTTGTTGTTGTTGTTGTTTTGTGCGTCAGTGTCCCAATTAGCGTCGCTGCACAATCTGCACAGGAAGTGCAAGGCATTAGGGAAGGTAAATACTTCATACGTCATCCCTTTGCTGTATCAGTGGTAATCACCTATACTGTGTTTTCACTGATGGTGTGATATGATATGGCGTCGCCCCCCATGTGACCACCACTGTGAATGTACTCACCAGAGCACTCACTCTGTGTTTGGTCTCCACCAGCTCCTGCAGAGAGAATATGCTACATGGCACTTTATCAAGGTTTTTCACAATTCTTTGAAAAAATAATAAATAGTAAATAAATATGAATAAATAAAAGATCAATCAAATAGAAATTCAAAAAGAAATATAGAAAATAAAAACAAGAACAGAAGAATTAAGAAAAATGTGAAAGATAAAATAATGATCAAATAAAAATAAAGAAGATTCTCCATCTATTTCATTCATACACCAAGAAGGCACAATAATGTGCAAGTTTTTGAGTATTGAAATTTCCTTTACATTTCCTAAGGACTTCATAAATAGACCCAAACTATTTCAAAAGTAGTTTGTGTAACACACAGACAGAGATTGAGCTTTGTAGTGTGAGTGAATCCAAACGGCCCTCAGCTGCTGTCATTCATAAAGTACACGACGCGGTTTGGTATGAAACTTTCAGGACTACACTCCGTCAACCCCTCAAACGATCCGCCGAGGTTTGGAGACGAGGATCTCGTGGTGACTTTTCTTCGTCGGGTAAAATCGTTATGGGGCTCCGCCGCCTGTCTCCTCCGCTCCTCTTCAAAGATTGTTTCACATTGCGTCACATGAGCCGCTCTCTCGCCCCCCAGAGCCTGGTGGTGGCGTAAGAGAGAACATCACCCAGTGGCTCTTTGACGGAACGTCACTGGCAATATTTAAACAAGCGTGAAATTGCTCTTTCATAGCCGAGGAGAGGAACCCAGGCGATGGAGCACGAGTGAGATCAGTCAGCCTGATGTAAATGTGAGGTCAGAGTCCCGTAAGTCCTCAGACCCGCGCTCTTTAAAGTTCAAGTGTGAACATTCGAAGGGAACTTAGATCGTGTGATTCTGTTGACATGTAAACGTCTTAAAGGCGGCGTCCGGCATTTTTTGACGATGAAGAAGTGGCAGGTTGAGGTGCAGCCAGAGTGCGTCTAGTAGCCCCACCCCCCTCTGGTGAACGCTTGACCCCCAGAGTATTACAGATTATATTCTTATATAAAGACACCAGATATAAAAATCATTGAATATTAGGATGGGTAGTACATTTCATATTCTAGTGATAAACTCCGCCCTTAAGAAAAAAAACAATGGCAAAACTCTGACTTGGAATTGGTTTCCATCACCATGAGTGACGCATCATTTGTTTACATTTGATCAAAGTAAGGTAAACAAATGAAAGTCTTTGGATTCCTTTCTTTGACTCTTCGGTGATGTAGTGTGACCAGCTCACCACTGGGTGCTCGTAAAGGCCCGGTCAGCTGATTACGGTCGGTGTGGTGTCGGAGGCAGTAGCTTTAATCAGGGCGGTTT
>JAFBJT010108968.1:35133-42633 GCA_016785325.1 Chascanopsetta lugubris
TGTGTGTGTGTGTGTGTGTGTGTGTATGTGTGTGTGTGTGTGTGTGTGGGGGGGGAAATTACAAGGCTGTGAATGAAGCTTGGGGCCGTAATGGTTTGCAGAGGCCTTTCTCAGCGTTAATTGCTTCTCGACTTGAAAGCGTGGCGCCGCCGCCGCCGCCTCCCTGTGAATGACAGCGTTGTGTTGCGCTCAGTTTGTTGTAACGACCGGCACAGATGCAGCTGAGCTCCGATCAAACTCTCCCGACATCACGGACGGCAGGAGACTGAGGCCGTGTCTGATGGAGACGCTCTCATTAGCGGCTGAGGACGCCGCATTAGATCGCGCAGAGTTTATATTCCAGTCTCTCCACCTTTTATTTAGTAAGCACCATCAAAAGAGTGGGTGAATTGTGTATAGTTTATATTTTAATGATGTATCTCTATCTCCATCAAGGAGAGTATGTTTTAATTGTATTAAACATTTTGGAAGCTGGGAGAAGAATCCATTAAAGGTGCAGCGTGCAGATTTCAGGATGTATAAACCGAAGCGGACCATTAAGCTGTGGTCGTCTATTAGGTGTCTGTTTACATTCTGTGTATATTTATATTTCATACAGCAGATGTTTTTACGCAAAGCCACGGGCATGGGAATTGAACCCGTGACCTCATGCATTCAAGCAGCATGCTGCACGACCCGGAGGTATCTGTGTTCAGTGCCCTGCTGACACTCGGGTGCGACGTGTGTCGGCGCCGTGGCCCCAGCTCCTTAGGTAGCTAAGTGCGTTGCCATGGCCACCGTAGCTCTTTTTTCGCCCGGCTCCAGCAAACTCACTCGCCAGTTGTAGCTCCGACTCCAATGGCCGAAGCTTGAAGTGGCCTCGCTCCGAGGGGAGAGGCCGAGCGCACACAGCCACGCCCGGTCGACTGGCTGTGATCAGAGCTGTGACTGATCTTTGCTCGGTGCCTCCTCGTGCACCACGAGTGTGAGTGCATCAGAATGCCGACTGCACGTCACCGAGACCACACGCGCCGTTTGCTCAACGTTTCCCAATTCTCCTTTAAAGGCGCAGTGCGTAAGATTGGTGCGTCATTTTTGTTGCATCTCAAATGATTACAAAACAATTACACGCTGACATTTTCATGGATTCACAATCAGCTAAATGTATTATTTTCCCTCCCGTTACCCCTCAAATGAGTCCATTAATGTATATTTACATGAGGGTGGGGGGGCGGGGGGTGTTCTCTCTACGGGGGCCGCCATGTTTTCACAGTAGCTCCGAGTGGACGCACTAAACATCTTTTGAGTTTGAATGACAACCAAAGGCTACCGTGAGGTAGGTGAGGGACACAGCACGCAACTTCACCTCTAGTTGTCACCAAAACCTACACACTGCACCTTTAAGTGACGAGGACAATCGTATTTGGATCAGACTCGGGCAGCTCTAGGATTTCATATTGTCAAGCTGCGGTGTGTTTTTCAATGAACTGTGCGTACGAGAAAAGAGAGAGTTGAAAACCTCATCCATCTTACTGTATTTCTATTATTCTGGGATTTACAAAGACCTGCAGACGGCACACGGAGGCAAACATTAACTCCCCGGATAAATCAGCAACAATGGTCTGAAATATTCATGAGAAAGGCTCGGGGATATTCTGCCCACATCGTGAGCCAGCTGATGCAGATGAGCTGATACAGTTTCCACTGCCACCAAAGCCTGACCCGACACACACACACACACACACACACACACACACACACACACACTCCCTCTCTCACCCCCCGTCCGCCACGCTCCCCTGTCAGATCTGCTCGGCTGCAGGGCCAGATTATCCTGTCAGCACGGGACCGAAAGCCTGATTCAGCTGTTGGAGTCCCCTGCTGCTGCTGAGCCCGGGATCGGACGTGAGGCCGGTTCCGCTGCTGGTTCAAAGCTTCAGCCCCTCGCTCCTGAGTTCCGAGCCGGTGCGGGCCAGAGGTGCCCAGCAGGGTCAGACTCCCCTCGCGCCATGCCGTTCATGAAAGGTGCAGTGTCTGCGATTTCTTGTCGTTTTTGTCACTTTTAAGACATTTTACAAAACAATTTCATACCGACATTTTCATGCGTTTATAATCACGTGAATCACGTTTAAAAAACATTTTTTTTAACCTAAATTACTGTAAAATGTGCCCATGCATATTTACACGAGGAGCGGGTCCTCTCTATGGAGGCCGCCATGTTTTTTACAGTAGTAAAGGTGGACGTACTAAACATCTTTTGAGTTTTAATGACAAAATGAAGTCGACCATAGGTTCTCCTGCATGTTCAGAAGGGTGAGGGTGAGGTGATGGATTCAACTTCACCTCTAGAGGTCACCAAATCTTACGCACTGCACCTTTAAAGTGGACCTGTTGGGCTTTTACATACTTTCAGAGTCAGTTAGAATAATCTCTTCCAGACGGCCTCATGTTTTCAAAACAATGAGGCGCCATGTTGTCTTTGTGGCTGCGTCATTTACATAAAAAAAACAAGAAACAACAACAGTTATTTATTGTCTGTGGTTTGTTTGTAATGTGCGCTGGTCTCCTCTGAGCAGGTTCCGCCCCTGGAGGGCCGCCTGAGGTCAGCCAATCAGGAGACGGTGGGTTTGCATGTATAAGGAAGATACAGAGTTTAAAGAGAAACATATCGAAGGAGATGAACAGGGGAACAACAGGGCTCCTGTGCAATTCCACCTTTACAGATGAAACAGTAGATGTGACAAAAACTCAAGGACGCGAGGAAGACGTCTTTTGAGGAGTAACTATGAGCTTGTTTTTTGTTTTTGTCTGCCACCATGGTCCCAGGTTCTGTTGCCATGGGGATGACACTCAGCTGCATCTTTGTTCTAACATAACATCCTGAATGTCATCAAACCTACTGGCGATGAACAGCAGTAAAACTGATCTCCCCCACCACCACGCCCCCCCCCACCCCCCCCACTGCTTGTCTGACCATCTGCACCATGACACCCTGTACATGACTCTGTGGTCCTGTGATAAGGGTCTGCCCATTATCTTCCACACTAGACTGTGGACACCGGGGGACAAAGCTTTCAGTGTCTCTGGCCCTAATCACTATTTCTCCAGAGTCCTGTCATGCTCACTAGACTCCAGGAGACCAAGACCCTTTTTTTTATTTTATTTACTTTATCTTTCACTATAAAGCAACTTTGGGTTCCATAAAGGTTATTATAGAAATTAAAGTTGAAATTTAGATTTTGTTTTATTTTATTTATTCTTTATCATTTTATCCTTTTTTCCCTTAATTTTCAAATGTCTTATTTTCAAATTTTAAAAGAATTTATAATGTATTTTTTATCTCTAATTATTATGAATGATTCAAATATCAACCTATATGCTGTAGGGTTTTGTGAAATGTGACATCACAGAGACACTTTCTGACGCCCCACATGGGATCCGATGCTTTTCAGGCTAAATGCTCATCGTTAATATAAGAACCCACCAACACAACTACATCATCCACTCTGCTGTGTGATCATGCTGATATCATACAGTCTGATCCCGGCAGCGCTGGCAAATGAAGTTCCCATGCAAATCAGCACTTACAGATGAATGTCCCTCCAACTCCCTTCCATGCCCAGGCACCTGGTGTGTGTGTGTGTGTGTGTGTGTTTGTGTGTGAGGTCATTTCCAACAGCGGCTGCAGTGGGTCGAATTATTACACGTCAGAAATGGAAAAGATAGAATTCAATTCGGGCTCATGTTTATGCAAAGGAATGGGATTGATGTGGCCCTCCAGGGATTTATTGGCTTGCAGATGAGATGATGAAATGCTGGAGATCATAACTGGCACTCAAAGTGAAGCATAAAGAGCAAATCTGCCTCTGCAGCTGAGCAACACATCACACCATCAGGAGGCTAATTAGGAACACTGTCATCTGCCCGTCACTGCCGAGGATTCTGTCGTTTCCACGCCCAGTCCGTGGAAACGACTCGATTTGGGAGGATTTGGGAGCCGGACGTCACAGCTTCGGTCGGATGTTGATTTTCATTCCAGTGACGGTGTCGAGTGTCACCGAGCAAACACATCCACGCCATTGGAAGGAAACATGGGGGGATTTTTACCCACCACCCTCCATTTTCTTCACTCACACATTCATTTGTTGCAGCATCAAAGAAGCTACTCTGAAATAGAGTGTGTGTGTGTGTGTGTGTGTGCGTGTGTGTGTGTGTGTGAGTGTGTGAGTGCGCGTGAGTGTGTGCGTGCGTGTGTGTGTGTGTGTGTGTGTGTGTGTGTGTGTGTGTGCGTGCAGAGGCTCCTGCATGTGTAATGGGCCTGTGTGTAAGATAGAGAGTCAGATGATGATCTAAATCAGGAAGAGAAGCCAGAGAGTCACTGAGCTGCCTCTTCTCTCTCTCTCTCTCTCTCTCTCTCTCTCTCTCTCTCTCTCTCTCTCTCTCTCTCTCTCTCTCTCTCTCTCTCTCTCTCTCTCTCTCCCCCTCCTCTCTCTCACACCTGATGATGCCTGCAGTGCACAGAAGCAGGTCAACAGTTTCTCACCCTCTCCACTTTCTCCTTTATTGCTTCAATCGCTTTCGCTGAAACGAGCGTTTTGCCGCAAGAAAACTGATGGAGACCCTGACATCAGAAAACGAAGCAACAACATGTAGGAGATAGATGAGCAGTATGCAAATGAGCTGTATTTTCATAGAGTGGATGATTTTGCGAACGCCACACAACAGATCACCATGAAACTTGGCGGATCTTTTGTTCTTTCCATGCTCTCCAACATGTTATAAAACACTCTATCAAACATCATAAAGCAATTACCGGTAAATATTCCACCACGCTCTTCACTTCAAAAAACACTCAACATTTGACAAAACACTGAAATATTTGTCTTAAAAAAATACGTTGTTTAGAAAACAAAATGTCCCCCAACACAGTAATAATTTACAAATCAACCTTTCACAAAACACTTCATGTCACAAAAACACTCCCTTTCCCCGAACACTGCAACCTTTCACAAAATGACCTTTCATAAAACACAACTCTCCACAGAGCTTAATGGCATGTTATGAAGAAAACAGGACACTGAAACATTTCACAGAACACGATATCACAAAACACATTTCACAACATTTCATTAGACACGACGAACGTGTCATAAAACACTGACATTTAACAAAACACCACAGAATCACAAAACGCTCCAACCTCGGAACAGACTGCAGAAACCGTTTGTCCAGTTTTAGGGCCGATGGTCCATCATTAATAAATCTTCCGAGGAGGATTTGAACTCGGAGTGATTCATCGTCTCTCACAGGTATTTTTAAATGGAACCTGAAAATAGAGTTTTGAAGGGAGATCCAAAGCTGGACATTGCTTCGCAAGTGGGGCCAAATTTCGGACGGACAATTAACAAAAATCTGTGAATGAATGTTGCGGGGAAGAATGGAGGGACCGAGGTTGGTGCCGCGTTGACCTAGTGTCTGGTTGCCATGGCAGCGGGACAGCAGATCTGCCCCCCGTACATGTGTTGTGGAGCTGTATCACTGATTCATATTCAGAGACGCGTCCCCGTCTCGATTCACGGATTCAGCCCGGGCGCCGGAGACGACCGTGAGTCAAAGCAGAGGAGTAACGGGGGTGACGGCGATGCCACGCCTCCAGGCAGCGGCGCTATCCGACCTGCTGTTGTCCCGCTGTTTCCATGGTAACGGCGGTGAGGTGCTGCTGAGCTGCAAAGCGGAGTGACGATATACAATGTGTGTGTGGGGGGGAGGGGTCAGGAAGGAGACGCGAGAGGGGGGTTGAAGGGAGTAGAGAGGGAAATGGATGAAAGGCAGGAGAGAGAGAGAGTCAGGAGGAGGAGGAGGAGGGGGGGAGAGGGGGGGCTGTGTGTTGTTGGAACATGAGGAGGAGAGCAGCAGCAGCAGCAGCAGCAGCACGGACAGTGGGTGGCGCTGAAGCTTTCAGTTTATACTTAATGATTGATATTATCACACACACACACACACACACACACTGATTTCTCCGATGCTGCATTTCACCTTCATTCGCCTTTGTCTTAGGGTCATGTACACACACATGTTCACACATGCACGTTCACACACACACACACACACTCGTGTTCACACATATATATGTTCACACACATACACCAGTCGATACTGTGGGACAGCACCAGCACTTCCTGTATCGAGTCTGCATCATGTTGATGATTTTGGAAATCTGAAACAACCCTTAGTTCTTCCATCCATCATTAATTATTAGTAATTCCATCATATTATTATTAATCAACCAAAGTAGAAATTATAATATTTGTTTCAGGGCTTGACAACGTGTAACATCCTTAACAACCCAGTGTACTTGGACGTTTTCATTTATTACTCAATTCACATGTTTATTCGATCCACCACTGTCCGTGTACTTTTTAGTACAAAAACAAGGGTAAACATTTGAAGTTGTTGTTGTTTATAGGTCGTCATGCTGTGCTTTCACTGGTCCGGCCCACTGGAGATCACATTTGCTCGTGTGTGGCCCCTTAACTAACATGAGTTTGACCAGAGGATACATGTATAAGGAAATAAAGTGAACTCAGCACGAAGTAAAATATGAGATCAGTTGAACGCGACAGCTCCCTCACACAATCAATACCTTTCATTAGCTGCTCTTCATTTCAGTAAAAGGTCGCATGGTGAGTTTCTCTCCAGACGTGAACTCTTCAGTCTTATTCTGCAGATTTGCACACGCTTGCAGTTCACTTATAGACCTTACAGACACACACACACATACACACACACTTGAGCACGTGTACTTTGTGTCAGATTACTCTGAGCTGAGACGCAGCGAGCACAGACTCTGTGGAGGAGATTTTCTTCTCTCGACCAAAACGACGCCGAGGTGAGAGGGAGGGTCTGATGCAGCGCTTTGACGGCGAGGAGGCGGGTTGGCGTGTAACGTGCGCGTAACGTGCGCGTGGAGGAGGGAGCCTCAGCGCGATCACGCGGCTTCTCTCGGTGACACGCCTCAGCATCGCATCCGTGCGATGAGGCTCTCGGGCGTGTTCCCGAGCCACCCAGGGTCCCTGCTCCTCTCAGCTGATGGGAAGTCATTATGGATCCTGGAAAGGGGCCAGTTGGCGGTTACCACGGCAACCGCGCAGGCTCCATCCATCTTGGCTGTGATGATGTTTGAAAAACGGCCTGCTTTTTCCCAAACCCTCATTCCCCGTAATGGCTCCTTTGACTGGTGCCATGCATACATGAATAAGAATGGGTCAAGACTGTAATTTAGGAGGACATTTTTTTTTTTTTTTTGCAGTTTCAACTTTTTGTTTCTTTTTTTTGTGTGTGTCAAATGTCTAATCAGTGATGCCGAGACGTAAACATCCACCCTCCCGTGGGAGAGGAGGTTGATTGGTGCAGCCTAAGCACCGGTGTGTCAGACTCTGTGAGGAGGGGCGGTGATGTGCCCCCTTCACCTCGGACCTCTCTCCAAACCAGCGAGCTATTGAGCTGTCGTCAAAATACCGT
>JAFBJT010108970.1:12195-17195 GCA_016785325.1 Chascanopsetta lugubris
ACACACACACACACACACACACACACACACACACACACACACACACACACACACACAATCCGTGCATAGACAAACACTTGTCATTCTGTGTGGCTTTATGAGGAAGAGGGCTGTTTTCAGGATGAGTCACTCCATACAGTGTTTACTTCCCTCCCTCTGTTGTGAAACAACAGCCTTCAGAGGCTAAAACCATGGCAACAGTCACTGCAGCCTTGACTATGGCATCTCACATGAGATCACCTCAGGAGCCGCATGACCAACAGACGCAGAAATGAGACCATCCACACACACACACACACACACACACACACACACACACACACACACACACACACACACACTCACTGCATTTCTGACCATAACAGTCGACTTGCATCACTCTCGCACCTCTCCTCACAGTCACCCTGCAGAGACGGCGCTATATCGCCTCCCTTTTTTAAGTTGCAAAAAAAAAAAAATCCCATTTTGTTTATCAACGTCATGTGTGCAGCTTCTTCAGAGGACGCCGAGGCCTTGTGTGACTGAGATTGTGTGAATTCACTATTGATAGAGCCCTGGATAAACCTATTAAGGGATTAGGCCATAACCCATAGGGGATGAGGTTCCTGTACGGAGCCCGGAGAGAAATCTAGGGAGGGAGATAATATAATTCTATAGGCTGATTTAGCCTGGACTGTTCTACTCCTCCATTTCGCTCTCTGTCGCTTTTCGCCACACCATCCCTCCTGTTGGTGTGACAAGTGCAAGAGAGTTGGGAGGCAACGAAAAGTTATTAATCACACGTTCATCTATTTTAAATCGATTTCACCTTATTTATTTATATCTCCTTTACTATGCAATACTTCAGACAACATGTGTTGGTTTTAGAGCTGGAAATCATTCAATAGTGAAATTAGAAAACTGTTAAACTATTTTGTTTCCTTACTTCCCCTCATTTAATATTTTCCATTTGTCTTTCTCTGTAAACAACATATTTAAACTTTGGCTTGTTGGTTGAATACAAACAAAACATTTTCAGTTGCTAACAAGGAATCTGGAAAATGTTGTTATTTTCCAACATGCAAATGAGAAAATAGTCATTCAGTCAATCAGTAATTGGTATTTTCAACTTTGCTCGGATTAATTCAGAATCTTTTGTTTGCTGCGGTTGAAGGTGTGTTAGCATACAACAAAGAACTGAGAAGCATCCCCGTTATTAACCACCTCACACGACCACCTGCCTCCATTATCTGGTGAATTGCAGCAAAGTAAAGGGAAGTAGTATTTGTCTTCCTCGTGCATCTGTACATCACAGCTCATATCCACTGAGAATCAATGGAGGAGGATAATTGAGAGAATGCTCCCAGGGTTTGCAGAACAAACTAAAGATGAATTCCAGCTGCAGATCACGTACTGCCTCCTAAGGAATAAGCTCTCCTGGCTCTTCAGCTCAAAAGCTTTCCGTTTGTAAGTAGCTACAGTCTGTGTAACTCCCAGGGGCCTTGACATGCCGAGCATTTTCTAAACATTTAATGCTATTGTTTGTTTGGGCGGGGGGGGGGGGGTGTTGACTTTTTTGGGGGTTTGGGGGGGGGGGGGTGTTGACTATTGTGTGGACTTAAAATCTATGTGGCCTTGTTAGAGAGTCGAGGTAAGTTTTTAAATTCCACCATTCCCCGTCCACATCTGCATATCTGGAGAACCATTTGTATTGTCAGTGGTTGATGTAGTGGGCAGATTTCGGCCATTTTTATTACCTCGGAAAATATTACAAAACAATTACAGATGGACATTTTCATGAATTCATAATCACCTAAATGTATTTTCTCCCCCATTACCCTCAATGAGCCCATTAATGTGTATTTACATGAGGAGTGGACGTACTAAACATCTTTTGAGGTGATGGATACAACATGCAACTTCACCTCGAGATGTCACCAAATCTTACACACTGCACCTTTAAGGAGTGTTACATTGGCTGTGCACCTGCTGATCCTGACACACTGACGTCATAGTAGTCCACTTTTCAAACGAAGCTCCTGCACAACATGTGGTATTTAGTGGATGATATTTAGTAAACAGACGGATGCACGGCGCCGTCTGTGCAATAATGGGACAGGAGCCGTCCTCAGATGGAGTTGACTTTGTCCATGGCAGGACTGGTGTTGGTGACATCAGCGTCGTGAAGAGGTGACAATGGCAGCAGCTGCCGATCCCCCTCTCCTGCACAGAGTCTAATTTCAGCTACCTTTGAATAAAGAGCTCTTTTTCCGATTCGAAGAGAAACCTCACAGCTCCACCGCAAGCTACGAAAACGGCGCATTCCACACAGACATGTTTACAATGGGCTCTGCGCTCAAGTGTATTCGCATTCGTCTCAAGGTCTCGCACACAGCGATGTTGTAGCGAACTGCAGCACAGAGCTTGTAACGACTCGAATTCAAAGCGCATGAGTCAAAGTCAATTATTCACTTAGTAATTTGAATGTAAATGCGTGCGGCTTGTGTTGTTGACAGTTCTAAGTTCACACAGCCTGAAGGAACGCTCAGGCAAACCTCAGCTGACACATTCAGACTGAAGTGTGGGTGCATGCACATGAGCTCGGTGCATACCTTTCGATATTAGTATATTTTTAAAGATGTGGATTGTATTAAAAAATTTGAAATTGAGGAGAGAGAGAGAGAGAGAGAGAGAGAAAGTGGAGAGAAGTGGAGCCAGTGGCCAATAGAACCGAGATGGCGGCGCTCTGATGTAAGGAGCCTGATGATTGCTCGCACTGGGCTCTGACCTCATGCATTGGTAAACAGGCATTGCGCTGGTTCTCCGTAACACACAGACAAAGTGGCACACATGCACTCACCCACACACACACACACACACACACACACACACACACTATCTCATTTTGTTTCTCGCCACTGGGCACACACACACACACACACACACACACCCACACAGAGTCACACACTGTGACTCATTTGAATACTCCTCGCAAATGTGTTTGCATCTTATATTGTGCAGGAGCCATTCAGAAATTAGACTCCACCCACTGATGAATGAACAGGTCAAATAGAAAATGTGTCCGTGTGCATTTGCTGAGGTGCACTTTGACATATTAGACAAAGACAAACAACAAATCTATTTGGAGACACATGCACGCACACACACACACACACACACACATACACACACACCTTAAGAGTATTCTCAATAGTGTGGCATCTGTCAACAAACCAAGAAATCACACCCCAGAGGTCACAAACGACTAATGGATGATTACAAAGCATTAGTGGATGAAACATCCTTCATTGTTTTGTTTTTAATCATTCACTCAGTCATTTGGGATTTATCTCACAGTTCTAATGCACTGTTTGAAATGTTCTGCTCCTTCAGAGGTTTTCTAGCTTCACAGTTTAGCTCTTTTTTTTGTTTTGTTTTTTTATTGATATCCACTCAGGGCTGCTCCTCAGACTCCTGGTACCTTGGCTGCAGCTGCCATGGTGGAACATCTGGCATCTTCATCATTGTTATAGGTGCATTGAGTTCAATGGGCTCCTGTAATAGCTGGTGCAGGTCTGCTCAGCATCAACCTGAGCACAGGTGTAATCAGCTGACATCAGAGAAAAACACCTCTGTTGATGTGCTGGGCCTTGAAAGAACTCCACTCCTCACTGTAATAGCAGCAGAGGGTGATTAAAAGACCATGAACATCACAGAGCTTGAAGAGCCAGAAGTATGAAATAAATGAAAGGAGGAATGAGCACTGTGGTGTTCTCTTTTGCTCAGTCCCTCTCTGTTGAAATACTTTTCTTTAAAGGTGCAGTGTGTACGATTTGGTGACCTCTAGAGGTGAAGTCGCATGTCGGATCCATCACCTCACCCTCATCCTTCTGAACATGCAGGAGAACCTGTGGTCGACTTCAGGTGTTATTAAAACTCAAAAGATGTTCAGTATGTCCACTCTGGGCCACTGTAAAAACATGGCGGCCCCCACAGAGAGGACCCGCTCCTCATTTAACTATACATTAATGGGCTCATTTAAAGTCAATGGGGGGAAAAAAAACATTTAGGAGATTATAAATTCCTGAAAATGTCAGTAAGTAATTATTTTGTAATATTTTCAGAAGTGACAAAAATGGCCGAAATCGTACACACCGTACCTTTGTGTACTGTTATTACCTGTGGTTTTGTAATAATAGTAATAATCATTATTATTATTCTATAATATATTGTATATTTAAATTACATTTTGAATGAATACGTTTGTAAAAGGATATGACGACAAAGAGCACAGCGATAACCAGGTTGGGTTTGTATGTCACACTTTACCGCACGGCACATGCACACACTCGACTGTATGTACTTAAGATGTTCAAACACACTTCAGCAGATTCATCCGGTCTAATGACTCTGCTCCGAGAGAAATCGGTGGGGGCAGTGACAGAGAGCATGTGTTGAGGAGCTAATGAAAAAGACTTTCTTAATTACCTTACACTTCCGACGCTCTGGCAGGTGCTGAAATAATTATAAGCCAGCGAGTAGAACTAAGCACCATCCTATCTGCCCTGCTGAAGTGTCCTTGAGCAAAACACCCCATCCCTCCCATAGGGGCCCGTTCTTTAGTTTAACCTTCCTGCCGAGAGAAAAGACAATATCCCAGTTGTAAACGTTTACTGAAGCGAGTCTGACCTGCATTACTCCGACTGTGAGCGGAGCTCTCACGGCTCTTTACGGCCCCGCCCTTTATGCGAGTGTTTTAATGAGCCGGGCTCCTCTGGTGAGGCCAGAGTAAACAGTCTGCTCCCCACATTGAAAACAGTTCAAACTCCTTAACCAACAACAACAACAAAAAAAATGTTTCTCTGTGCCATAGACATTAATGAGATTTTACACCAACAGGATTCCCGGTGCTGCTTTAGTGTTCATTTAAACACTACATTAACCTGCAGTAAAGAACATTTCTGCGGCTTTTTTTTTTTTGGAAGCTGTGAACCCGACTTGTAATTACCTGAAAGTATCCG
>JAFBJT010108970.1:22195-26347 GCA_016785325.1 Chascanopsetta lugubris
GAGGGAGCTCTGTGTAGCCACTCGCGACCATGCCCGTATACCATTCTGCACTTTTGTGGCCTTTTAATCAAGGATGGACCAGAATACGAAAGTCGATATTAGTGGGAGCGCTGAAGGCAAAGCAGGTAATTTGCCTGGGACCTTGAGCTGACAGGGTGGGGGTGGTGGTCGTGTGGGGGGGGGGGGGGGGTGATTATATTAAGGGGGGGGGGGGGGGGGGGGGGGGGGGGGGGGGGGGGGGGGTGATTATATTAATCCCCTGTAGAGGAATGACACCATGGTCAGAAACATTAAATGAGGCTCCACAGTCAAAGGGGCTTTAGCTTTTGTCCACTTTTTCCCTTTTCATTTCCTCATGTCGTCGTGTTTAGAAATAATCTAATCTTTCCATGAGGAAAAGTCTGGGAAATATTCAGTGTTATACACTTCAACAAAACAAAACAAAAACAAAAACCTTAAAAAGTACGGGAGAAGAATGATCATGCACATTGAGGGAACAGTCGTCTGTGTGTTTGGACTGTTGCCGCTGGGTCGAATCTACAGATATTGTCAGGACATTGGATGTAATGAGGTTTGATCAAAGCTCATGCTCGTCAATGCTGACATGTTTGTGGGTTAAAGTCACAGGGTGAAATCCCACCGGGGCCATGACTACATGCAGTCAATCAAAGTCACATTAACGAAGCCATTGTGATGTTAGTGTGGGCGAATGTCGCTGCACATGCTAACAAGTAAGTCAGTTATGAATGAAGTTATGGTGAATTTGAGTAAAGTGAAGCCAGGTAACATTCATGCATCATCACATTAAAGCGTTTCTAAAGTTAGTTTCTCACTTTACTTTGGACTCGCTATCGTTCATGTGCTGCCGTTTAACACCCCGCCCTAAATCTTCTATTCTGTTTCCTGTGTGTTTCCCCACATGTGTTTGTACTTCTTTTAAATGTCACGCTTGTTTTTCTCACTCTGAAGTGTCCGTGTCTTTCTCGCTTCGTGATTCATATTTTTGGAAGATTGTTAAATGGCTGGTGCAGTGCGGTGAATCCGTTTTCATCAAAGGCTGCTTTGATGATTCTTTCATGAAGTGGTGTTTTGAAGAAATCTATTAAAAAGTAGTGATTTCTCGTGCTTTGTTTACTGCGAGGAAGGTAAAAAAAAAAATTTTTTTTGAAAAGAACCCCGACGGAAGGCCCCGGTATAGAGGAGCTGCAGTCATGGTGACGCATGGGGAGCAGCGAGCAACGTACGGCGGCTATGCGGTCCACTTCAAAGCGGTTACTGAGGATAAAGCAGGCCTCGGCGTCGTCCATCCTGTCGGGTAGGGGGGGGGGTTAGTCGAGCGCGTGGCCATGGAAGCGAGAGAGAGAGAGAGAGAGAGAGAGGGAGAGAATCGGTGAGTGAGGAGAGAAGACACAGGAAGGAGTGTGTTGTCATGTTATCACGAACGAGGACAAGAGAGGGAAAAAAAAAACAAAAAAAACAACCCAGGACAATAGAACAACAAATGGACCGATGCGTCTCTACAAGCCCACGCCGTTTATGGATGAGATCGTGGGAGGCGAGGAGATTAAACAAACGGGCTCTCGCTCAGTCTTCTCTCCCTGGCGACAAAGCACGGGCCCCGAAGGCGCAGGGGCTGCATTATCAGAAAGCCATGAGCGATATGACGCAAACTATAATTACAGCCGCCGCTTCAAGGTTATGATTCCCAGCCTCCACAGGAGAGCCGAGGTGAGCTCAGGCCTGGTTTGGTAACGCTCACATGTCCGCTGTATTTCTAGATGCAGACGGACGGTGCTGGTGTGTTCTATGTGTGACGCCGGATAGGTGTTTGGATGGTTTGTCTGATTGTTGTTGTTGTTGTTGTTGTTTTGGTCACAGGGACTCACTTGGCCCTCATCAGGTCCTGGTCTTTGAGCGCAGAGCCCTGCAGGTAGATGACTCTCTGGGCCCAGAGCGGGACGTGGAGGACCCGTCTGACCTGGACGTCCATCTCCGCCGGACACAGGATTACCACATAGTAATCCTACACACAAACACACACACACACACACACGCACACACATTCAACAGATTATTCAGTTTATTGACAGTGAGATCATATGGAGGACATATGGCATCTTAATGAAATGGAGTTTACAGCCAGGAGCTGGGCTTAGAGGTGTAGTGAGTAAGATTTGATGGGGAAATAATGCACTGTATTATTCATAATGATGTTTGTTAATTAGTGTGTAGTCATCAAAACATGAATGATTGTGTTGCTGTTACCACACATGTGTGCTCTTTGCTCGAAATCTCTATTGGAGCAGTCCAGCCGTTTCTACAGTACGCAAACCACTCAATGACCCTTTAAACATGCGGCTTTTGAGATAAGGGATATTGAGCTGTCTGCGGTCATTCACCACTAGATGGCTCTAAATCCGACACATTGAGCATCTCTGCATCTGTCTTCACGAATGGTCGCATTTGCTGAGAATCGTTTTTGACGGATAATCTTCATTATCTTCAAAATGTTCATAATTCCCTGTATGTTTGGTTTTAATGAGTGATTTGATGTATTTAAAAATGAAGTGAGACATTGTGATAGACAGCTGAGACCGGCTCACTGTGGTGTTCGGAGGGCGGCTCAGCTCAGGCTGCAATGGTGCCACATTGTTTCGTGGCTATTTCTGGATGATGGAGGGTTAATGGCGGCGTGTGTCAGTCATCGTTATGTGCAACTGAACTGACCATTGAGCCTATTTCACACAGTAGCCTCACATCCTGACCCTGCACACGGCCTCTCAAAACAACACACACACACACACACACACACACACACACACACACAAACACACACACACACACACACACACACACACACACTGTTGTCAAACAAAGAAATGCTGTGCACACATGGATGCACCCTCGAGCAAACACACACACATCTGCTTCCACATGAATGAGACACTGGGTTGATCTGCAGCGTTGCTGAATTAATCCTCTGCTTTAATGTTGGCCTCTTGGGCTCCTGGAGAGGATTACAGACACACACACACACACACACAACACACACACACACACACACACAGCCCACTTAGGACCATTAGGAAAGACCTGTAGTCGGGGGTGGGCGAAGAACTCGTTGAGGAAGTCCATGAGGAGGTCGATCTTCAGGCAGCTGACACACAGCACCACGTGCTTCTCCGTCTGTGCCCGGTAGCGGCTGTAGTTCCCCCCGGACTTCTGCCGCTCCATCCACAGGAAGGCCAGCTGCTCGAACTGCATGGCACACAACACCCATCCATCACGTGCAACAGATGGAGAATTGGATTAGCTCAGCTGGAATAAAGGGAGGGGCCAGGTGGTACATGATAAGACAACAATGCCTCGCGCCGTGTAGCCTCTCTCCGTTTGATTAGGGCGAGTGTGTCGACGGGACGGAGATAAGCGCCGGAGTGAGATTCGCGGTTCGGCCGAACAGGGCTCGAGCGGTGGAGGGGAAATGATACTTTCCTTGATTGTGCTGGCGGAGGGTCGCGCGGACCCGTCGCAGTGTAATTATCGTACGTACTTCCAGGGTAAATCCCGCGTTGTTGTCCGCGCGATGCGCGTTGATGCTTTCCGTGAAATGGATTCATGCATATGTATATGTGTCGCTGCAGCACAGCTGAGGAGCCAGACACTAATTATCTGCTTTGTGATACAATAACCCATTCTTAAAAACTCATCTCCATGCAAAACACTTTAGTGGCACAAAAATAGAAAGGACCAGAAGCCAAAGGCACAAATGAGCCTCTGGGAAATAATGCACTACAGTGCAGAGGTTTTCACAGTGGGAAGTGGGTCTCTGCGGGGGGGCTCTGAACCATTTCAGGGGAGGCTAAATAGATGTGAACAAATATCAATTGAGTTACAAGAGGGAGGCCACGTGTGTCATCTGCTTTGATACATACAGGTTTTTTTCATAGCTTCTGTCTTTTTCCTTGGAATGGATTTTTGAAAGGGGAAATATCCCACTATTTTTTTTGGGGTCACGCCTGTTGACTCTCTCAGATGCTCACAATATATTCTGTCCTGTTTTCCCTCCCATGAACTTACATGTTCTGTAGAGCACACACCAGGTCCTTCTGGTGTGGCAGTGCAGGGGGGGGGGGGGGGGCGTGAGCCTTTGGC
>JAFBJT010108970.1:38496-84121 GCA_016785325.1 Chascanopsetta lugubris
TCTGGGCAATTCAGGGATGCTTCAGGCCCTCCCCCCCCCCCCCCCCCCCAGCTGCCCCCTGCCCCCCTCCCTTTGTATTATGGAATATTTCATTCAGCAGCTCCAACGTGGTTTGTCTCATTTTATTCAGCAAACATGTTGTATGTTAATGAGTCATTATTTTGAGTCAGTACACTGAGACTCATCTCATGTTTTTTTTAAAGGTGCAGTGTGAAAGATTTCTGTCATTCTTGTCACAATAATACGACAAAATTAATTGCGTACCGACATTTTCATCAATCTATAATCACCTAAATGTTTTATCTTTTTCCCATTCCACTTAAATGGGCCCATTAATGTATATTTACAGGAGGAGCGGATCCTCTCTATGGAGGCCGTCATCTTTTTACAGCAGTAAAAGTGGACGTACTAAACATCTTTTGAGTTTTAATGGCAACTGAAGAATGCCACAGGTTCTCCTGCATGTTCAGAAGGGTTAGGGTGAGGTGATGGATACAACATGCAACTTCACCTCTAGAGGTCACCAAATCCTACACACTGCACCTTTAAATTAAGCTCAAAAAGCAGATTGAATGGCTGTAAACAAGAGTATGCGAAGGAAGGGGGAGGGGGAAGGGGGCTTGCATAACATTTCAAACCAGAGAGAGAGAGAGAGAGAGAGAGAGAGAGAGAGAGAGCAGACAAGACAAAATAATGACAAATTAATAGAAACCAACAGACGGACGTACGGGGGGAGGTCATGCGGAGGAGGTTCCTTGAGTGAGTGAGAGAGAGAGAGAGAGAGAGAGAGAGAGAGAGAGAGAGAGAGAGAGAGAGAGAGAGAGAGAGAGAGAGAGAGAGAGAGAGAGAGGGAGAGAGAGCGAGTGATGAACCTTGTTCTCCTGCTGCTTGGCTCCATAATGACACAGCACTGGCCGTCTAATGACACAGTGGAAGAGACGAAAGAAACCCAAATGTCTGTGTGCACAGCGGCACAGCGCTGGCTCATCACAATGTCTGCACACAACTCCGGAAGAGTTTATTCATGAAAGTGAAGAGCAGAGAGAAACGAGGAGGAATAAGGTAACGAGAGGGAAGCAGATCTTAGTCCGGCAGAAGAAGAAGTTGGAATGACAGGAAGTCGGGGAGGCGGTAATGTGGGCAATGACAAGGAAGGAGAAGGGCCGATCTATATGGAAACAAAGTGTATTGATTTTCCATGTGTGGTGGATGTGCACAGACATGGCTGACTGACCTGACAGGTCGTGGGTGTAAGATTTAGATTGATAAATCTCTTGGCAGAATCGAAAGTGTAAAAATCCATGAATGCACAATTTTCTTTTTTTTTTTTCTCTGAAATGGGCCTTTTATGTTTCCTTCCTTGAGAGAGAGAGAGAGAGAGAGACATGAACAGGGCAGGCATTGCATGACATACATCCGATCTAACCGGAAAGTTAACGGTCTGATTCTATAGTTTGGTCTCTCCTCACATGCTTGAAATGTCCTTGATGGATGGGAACATGAGTGTGAAGGGGTGAATGGGAGAATCATTGTGCTATAAGCTGCTTCGAGTGCTCCGTCAGACTGGGAATGGATGTGCAGGATGTAAGAGTGGTGAAGATGCTATTTAAAGGTACAGTGTGTAGGATTTAGTGACATCTCGCTGTGAAGTTGCATGTTGCAACTGAATACCTCGCACTTCACTCTTCCTTTCTAAATACAGACACACACACACACACACACACTTATATATGTGTGTATATAGTGAGAGAGAGAGAGCATATACACACACAAAGGGCCATATAACCATATAATGTTTACAGACATGTACATGTATGTGACAACAGCATGTTGACCTCGGCGCAGAGGATCTGCTGATGCTGTAAATACAAAAGTTTCATTCTAAGATAATGGAAATGAAAGTTTGTACTTTCAGGCAATTATACACATCTATGATTCCTATTTTAATTTTTCATTTTTTTTAAATGAACCTAAATCTTGCACACTGTACCTTATTTTTATTTTTTTTTAAAGCAGCTTCTCTCATTGTTATTGGATAGAGTGGGAGGTCTCAGAAAATTGCTGCTGGCCCAAAACCAGTGTAAAGTTTATGACTCATCCTGTTGATGAGTGGGATAATGGTGGCATGTGTGCAGGAAAGACTGGGGCGATAAAGTCAGACGAGCGTAATTAGACATCAAAAGGTACGAATGAGGGAAATTCAAAGGAATGGCAAGAGGGGAGGTAAATCGCGCATCTCCATGGGTGCGCGATAACAGCGACGCAGAGCCAAGGTGTACTTGGCTTCATTCAAGCCACAGAGGAAAGGACAGCTTGTCCCTGACCCAGATACATGATTCTCACACATGTTGGAGTGTTGACGGCAGCTGGTGGAGAATAAAAACCTAAAGGAAATGAAAGATCAGAGAATGTGAGCACACAAGGAGCTCTATTTCCTTCAGGGGTTATGTTTTTCCTCCCGAGTGTGGAGACGGAGAGGACGGAGTTCACACCGGCTCCTTCTCCTGACAAACAAAGATTCCTTTCATTTTGGCTCAATGCTGGCCGGTGCCTCTCCTTTAAAGGTGCAGTGTGTAAGGTTTGGTGACCTCTAGAGGTGGAGTTGCATGTTGTATCCATCACTTCACCCTCACCCCTCTGAACATGCATGAGAACCTGTGGTCGACCTCAGTGGTCATTGAAACTCGAACGATGTTTAGTACGTCCACTCTGGGCTCCTGTAAAAACATGGCGGCCCCCGTAGAGAGGCCCCCCCCCCCCTCCTCATGTAAACATACATTAATGGAGCCCATTTGAGGGTCATGGGGAAAAAATACATTTAGGTGATTATAAATTCATGAAAATGTCAGTATGTAATTGTTTTGTAATCTTTTCAGAGGATGACAAAAATACACACTGCACCTTTAATTAACACCAAAGGACCAAACTAGCCAGTCTGTGTCGAAGCTGCTGTTTCATCTTCATACCAGCTCCTCCTGTTTGAGCGCCGTGGGAAAACAACAGTCGTCACAAACATGGAACACGTCAGGCCTCCCACATGATAATGACGGCGAGTAAAACACGGCAGCTTTTAATTCGGAGCCATTTCACGCTAAATGAAAACTTCCCATACATCATCAGTGATGGCGCTGCAGGCGCTGCCACCGCCTCCTGCTCCCTGACGTAACCAGCCTTGCCTCATCCTTTCCCGAAATCATCACTCTCTGTTTATTGCCTCCTGGAAGGAGGAAGTGTTGACACGGTGGCGCTCTCCCTCTCTTGGTGTTTACTTGGAGGGGAACTGGACACGGGACTCATCTCGCCGCCGCCGCCGCCGTCGCCGTCGCCACGAATGAAGATGCAAAAAAACACAAGCCACCCGTTCATTCCTCCTGTCGTGAAACCTAATACGGCTCCGATTGGTTTGCGGCTCCATTAAAAGCCGCGCGGTGACATTCTATCTCCCCTGTCCCTTTGGATTACATTAGCCACGGACGCAGTCATTTAAGATTTGATCAAAACAATATGAGATATCAGTGTGTGTGTGTGTGTGTGTGTGTGTGTGTGTGTGTGTGTGTGTGTGTGTGTGTGTGTCTTCCAGTCTCTGCTGCTGTGAGATGACATGTGCCGGAGGAGAGTGAAACATGAGAGGAGTCGTCTCTATTGCCCCGTCCCCAGGTGTCACCAGGGGCTGCACGGATCGGAAACACAATTCCGGTGTTGTATCAGGCTAACTCGCTTTGGGAATAAGGGAGCGACAATCAGTGGACAACTGTGTTTGTGATCCCCGCAACAGCGTAGCACACTCCCTCCGCTCCCCATGCGCTGCGTGGAACCGCGCCAGGGCCGATGACGCGCTGCAGACAGACACATGCCAGTCCGCCCGGTGGCTGTGTTAGGATCCACCGCAGGAAGCGGGACGCTTTAACTCCGTGCACAGAAAAGCTGCTCTGGGAATTTGCACCGCAACTTATTGAAGCCCAGCTGTGAAGTACACCTCTTTTTTTTTTTTTTTTAAATGCTGGGCCTCGGGAGACACGCCCTCCACTGCCTCAGGCGACTTCGAGACAACAATGGAGACGCACAGTTAAGGTTATTCACACCTCGCCACAGGATGTGGAGGTCACGTCACTTCAGGGTACAAAGAATCCGACTGAATAAACGCCGTCTTCGGAACCAAACCGGGGGGTCTGGCTCTGCCTTCGGGTGCCGTCGTCTCTGTCGGCTCATATTCACCCGGCGTCGTGTGCACGATATTCTGTGTTCGCTCTCAGACTGGAGATGAGGCCTCCATTATCTCCCCATGCCCCCTCATTTCTTCTCAAACAGCCCCTTCCTTTAATGTCCGGCTTTTCGGCCCGGTGCCCACGAGGGGATTTTTTTTTTTTAAATATAAAAACGAGGGAGGCCACAGACGTAATGGCAGATATTATTATTGGAAATCAGCAGATAGTACATAGTGTTGATTGTAGGGAAATAATTTCACAGTGGTAATTCCCCGGAGGAGGGATCTCATAGAAACCTGCATAATCAGAAATGGCTGCAGAGGAAAAACAAATTGTGTGTAAGATTGATGTCGTGAGCGAATTGCACTTGGGTGTATGTAGGGATGACGTCATGGATTACAGATTCCACAGTTTGAGAAATGAGATCTGGGTCGGTGCAGTGGGTAAGATTTGGTGACCTCTAGAGGTGACGTTGCACGTTGTATCCATCACCTCACCCTCACCCCTCTGAACACGCAGGAGAACCTGTGGTCGACTTCAGTTGTCATTTAAGCTCAAAAGATGTTTAGCACGTCCACTCTGGGGCTACAGTAAAAACATGGCGGCCCCCTGTAGAGAGAGGACCCCGCTCCTCATGTAAATACACATTATTGGGCTCATTTAAGGGGTAATGGATAAAAACAAACGATTTAGGTGATTATAAATCCATGAAAATGTCCATCGGTAAATGTTTTGTAAGATTTTTTGAAGTGACAAAAGTGAGTGAAATCTTAAACACTGCATCTTAACCATCATTATTGTCACTATATCAGATTTACCACATGTAACTGTTGTTTGAAACGTGGCGGTTCATATGATCCCTCAGACCTGGTTGGTCACAATAACCCCGCCCCCACCCTGTAGACCAGCAGGGTGTTGCTGCCTGACGGACTGGCAGCGCTTTTGAGAGCGAGAACTGACGCTCAGGCGGTGGAAGAGCAGAGGACCGGTGCTAAGTCATCCTCTGGCCACCGTTACACCTCATTGGGGTTTCTTAACCACCAATGACAGGCCCTGAATTTGACACACTCCAGTGATTACAGGAAGGGGGCAAATCAGGTCAAATATCAGCCTGATTATCCTCCGGTGAGCAGGCGACCACAGCGGCAACCTTTCCTCGTTGCCAAAATCAATTAGCATCTCGTGAGAGTTGATTTGAGAATCCTTTTCTTATTAAACGGAAAGAACCTTTTGTCAGACACTGTGCTTTGGTTTTTATTACTCTTCCCCTCTCTCTACACTAGACCCCCCCACCCCCACCACCCCTGCCTCCGCCAATTAATTTCCATCACGGCAAGTGACAGAATTATGTGTGCTGCCGTGAGAACATGCACAAGAGAGAAGTTACGAGTTCTGCCTGCTCCGCCATCACCTCATCCATCCCTCCCAGCTTCTTATCTGATGAAATCACCTTTTCACAGAGTGACTCTTCACATCATAGGGGACATCTGTATTGCTAATAACCTCCTTTATGCTCGTTCCGGCTCTGCAGACGCGATGCATCACACATCCGCGGCCCTGGAACTCTCGACAGGGATTGCCATCAGCTCTCTGTGTGGCTGTAAATCACAGGAGTGAAATTTATAGTCTCGCTAAAGGACTCTGACGATCACCTGAAACGGTGGCGTCTGAGCAGAGAACGGGCATGGGTATTGACAGTATTGATGGATCACGCTGCTCATTGGCTCCTCTAGATTAAAGCCCAGCTGGGGGAATTCAAGGGGGAGGCAAAGGGAACGGGAGCTGGGTGAGGGAGGATGGCAGAGAGCGACCCGGACAGAGATTGATTTGGTGGAGATGTGGAGGTGACAGCCGATACCTGATTGTTGTAAGTGACAAAGGGCAGTTTTTTCAAGGTAATCCTGCTCTCTGAGGGAAGCCCCCCCCCCCCACACACACCCCCACACACACACACACACACAAATTAGAGATGATACAGAGAGGCATCAGTGTGTTTTTATACCCAGCAACAAATGATGCAATGCTGATTTTGTATTATACAGAGATTGGTTATCAACGAAATGCAAAAAAGTAAGGCCAAAAGTTTTTCCAGACTTTTGAATGAAGCCACACCTTTTAGAACCTTTTAGATTATTTTAGAATTGTCCTTTTCACAAGAGACAAGAACCAGACGGAAAAGAATCCTCGATATGTATCAGAATGTGATCGTCACATCCCACTGATCCCAGACCCGTCCCACACATCTCCTCCGAGTTTCACAGAACTTGGCTCAACAATTCCGCAACAATACTGCATTCGGCTGATTTGGCTGTGCTGAGATTTGCATAAAGGCAAAGACATCAAATCAAATCAAAATCAAGTAGAAAGGCTTGGTATCGAGTGTTTAGTCAAAAAGCAGATGTCTTTTTAGTCTGGTAAAATCATTTCCATCAGCATGAAGAAAACCTGTCATTGTTTAGTCATCTGGCATTTCCTGCAAACACAGGCCTCTGACTCACTGCCAGGAAGTGGCAGGTGGAGGGGGGTGATCAGAACAGTGGCATTACAAAGCGCCCGCATCTCTGTCCTTGACACATTTCTTTAGCAGCGGAGCGCTAATCGATCAATTACCAGCCACAACCCTGGTCCACGCACTCAGCCACTGAAGCCGAACCCTGAGCGCCGGGCCGCCCTTGGAGCCGTTTGAACCGTGCCGACGGGAAACAACAGCCAGTGCTCATTTCTCACGCTTGAGCCAAATCTTGGTTCAAGATAAAGAGCAGTGTCAAATGTAAGTATCAAGTATTCATGAGGGGCCGGGCCCTCCTCTGCACACACACACACACACACACACACACACACACACACACACACACACACACACACACACACACACACACACACACACACGCCCCTGCAACCAAAGACGCTAATAAAATACAAAACAACACTGACAGAGGTAGCAACGGAGGTGGGGTGGGGGGGGGCGGCAGGGCGGGGCGGCAGGGCGGGGCGGCAGGGCGGGGGGGGGGGTTAAACCTGAGCTGTAGAGCGAACAGGCCCTCGTAGTGTGACGGAGGACAACACAGTGATGCGCCTCCACATAGTGTGTGTGTGTGTGTGTGTGTGTGTGTGTGTGTGTGTGTGCGCGCACGCTGATACTATGACGTGTGGAAGTGCGCTCTGAGTGGACCTGTGTGGAGCTGCCGGCGCACCTGCGCCCACTGAGAGCGTCTGGCTCTTGAAAGAAGGGGGTGTTTCGCTAAAAGCTATTTCTATTAATGGACCGTATCAGACCAACTCTCCATGATTCAGTCATAATTAAGCTTTCTGTCGCCATCAATCACCGTCGCCCCCCCCCCCCCCCCCCCCCCCCCCCCCCCCCCCCCCCCCCCCCCCCCCCCCCCCCCCCCCCCCCCCCCCCCCCCCTCTCTCTCTCTCTCTCTCTCTCTCTCTCTCTCTCTCTCTCTCTCTCTCTCTCTCTCTCACAAGTGGTCTGGATGTTTGCATATGCAAGTGTGTTTGCACACAGGTGATGTACAAGGCAGTCGATAATGAAAGAGGTAACGAACATGTCCATCACACCGACAACGCAACGCGCAGGGGCATGGCCTTTAAAGGTGCAGTGTGTAAGATTTGGTGACATCTAGGGGTGAAGTTGGGAGTTGTATTCGTCACCTCACCCTCGCTCTTCTGAACATGCAGGAGAACCAATGGCAGACTTCAACTCAGTCGATGTTTAGTGCGTCCACTTTTACTGCTGTAAAAACATGGCGGCCTCCAGAGAGAGGACCCGCTCCTCGTGTAAATATTCATTAATGGGCTCATTTAAGGATAATGGAAAAAATGAATAAAACATGTAGGTGATTATAAATGTATGAAGGTCTCAGTAGAGGCAATTGTTTTGTCTTTTAAAGGGGCTGTGTGTACTTTTTAGGAATGACCTCATCCTATCATGAGAGCATTTTGAAACGACAGTCGACACAAACAGAGATTTGAACGTATTGCTTCATCCATGGAGGACTCAGAGCGCGCCAATCTGGCCACCTTGTAATGCCGCTTTCCGCCATTAGAGGGAGTCACGAGCCTTGACAGTTAAATGGTCTGCCTCTTTGCTAGTGTTGACAGATTTACGGATCCTCCGAACACTTCCAGTGCTTGTTTCAGGTGGACCGAATCTGTACATTTATTTCAGCGTGACAGGAAGTCGTGGCGCTTCGAACCCTAAGGTCTTAGCAGTCAGACCAGGAAACACACTACTGCTCTGCTGCTGAACACACAGCCAATGTGGATGACAAACAACCGAGAGCTGCAGCGCTAACAGCAGCTGCTGTGACACTTGATTCACAGCTTTTCCTCCAGACTGTAAACTGGCTGTGTAACGATAATAGTATTCACTGAGAGGCTAATTTGCTGATGTGTGGTTCGCACCAGTCGTTTACCAAAATGAGGACCTTTTCACCATGTTTGCATGTTTGGAGGACGCACGTTGTCCCCAAACAGCGCCATCTGCTGGTGTGAAATCAAAGTGTGTCACAAAGACAAATAAGTCCTTTGAACATGTGACACTGTGCTCCTCAAAACACTCAGCCGCACCATGTGTTTAAGGGCATTACCGCCCATCTGTGGCACCGACACACAATTGTCTCAGCAGCCTCCAAACCACCATGCCACAGACCATAATATACACTGTCTGCTGCTTCCGTTTAGCAAAATCGTCTTTCAACTCACCAGCTCTTCTCTCACATAAAGAGGACCACGAAATGTCCCTATATTGTCGGGATATTCCAAGAACCCCGGGGAGATCGTCCCTCATCATGCACTGGGTTGGAAACATTAGCCCTCAGGCAAACAACAGGAGGCCAGAGGAGCCGGAACAGGTTGAGCAGCCCTTTCTTCGGCCTTGGCTCCGCAAACCATGACCTCTCCAGAGCTTCTTGGTGATACAGAATACTATAAGACAAGAGTGGGTGGCTTTGCATTGTTGGCCTCAGCAAGATGAACAGGTTTGAGAGACTAGGCCACTGTGTGAGCTCCAACTCCTGCAGCAGCAGCAGCAGCAGCAGCAGCAGTGTCCTTTCAATGGCTGGGACTTGATCGGCCATTGCCTGCATGCATTCAGCAGCGAGATTCCCCAATTACCTGGTTCACAACACCCACTCAGGCCCACGGGCATGTTTGCTGGTCCTCATTTCCACCCACCAAAGGGAGATGCCACGCGTGAAATGAAGTTTTAGCTTTCCGCTTGATAAAAACGGCCAAATTAAGAAATGCATATCATAAGACGTGTCAAATGTCTGCAGCCCTCCGGGCGGAGTGTAAGCAAAGGTTAATTGCCAGTTACCGAGAGCAACCAGTGGAAATTGCATGTGCAGGTGGCAGATGGTGCACATGGCGCATCTCAGGAAACATGACATGAGGAGTTACATGGATGTGGTGGTGACACGTTCTGGGTTGCCTCGTTTCCTTCCTGCTTTGTTTGTTTGTTGTTTGTAAACCTAAACATGAGAATTAAGTAAAAAAAAAAAACGTGTAGTTTTAAATGCATTTATGGATCATGTCTCTGTTTTAAAGGTGCAGTGTGTACGATTTAGTGACCTCTAGAGGTGAAGTTGCATGTTATATCCACCACCTCACCCTCACACTTCTGAACATGCAGGAGAATCTTAGGTTGACTTCACTTGACATTGAAACTCAAGGCGACTGTAAAAAACATGGCGTCCCCCATGAAGAGGATCCCCTCCCCATGTGCATGTACAATTATGGCTCATTCATGGATAATGGAAATAAAATAACAAATTTAGAATAAAAAAAAATATATATACATATACATATAAATCCATGAAAATGTCTGTATGTGATTGTTTAGTCATATTTTTTTAGAAGTGATGAAATGACCAAAATCTTACATACTGCACCTTTAAGTGTTTTTCTACTTTTGCTCTTGGCTTGATCGTATTGCATTAGTTGCCACTGCGCACAGAGAAGAGAAAGACAACCTGCAGCAACACACACGATACACACACACACACACACACACACACACACACAGTAGTAGGCTACACCTGACTTCACCACATAACTGCGAGAAACCACTAAAAGCAAATGAGTTCCTTTCTTTACAGACTGAACTGGTGA
This sequence comes from Chascanopsetta lugubris, assembly GCA_016785325.1. NCBI lineage: Eukaryota > Metazoa > Chordata > Actinopteri > Pleuronectiformes > Bothidae > Chascanopsetta > Chascanopsetta lugubris. Next base: position 48,819 of record JAFBJT010108970.1, read on the forward strand.
GATGCCTCATGGCGCACTGATGCGCAACAGCCGTGCGTAAACGGCGCAAGAAGCAGCAGCAGCAGCAGCAGCAGCAGCAGCAGCATCCTTCTTACCTGTCGTCGGTCTGCCAGTCCCCGAGCAACAGGTCTCGGAACCGGTACCGCGGGGGCAGCGGGAGCACCTCCTTCTCCAGTTCGACCATGATCTTCCTCCTCTTCCTCCTCCTCCTCCGCGGAGCCCAGACACAGAGATGAACCGCACCTCCGAACGCAGAAGGTGGACACCCCCCCACCCCCAGCAAAAAAAAATCCAACTCCGCTCCTCTTCCCCCTACGGCTCAAACCTTTGGACGGACGAAGAATTCATTCGCGATCGCTGTATCGTCTTCTTCCATTTCCGTCCCGAAACAGACGCAGATCGACTTCTGGCTGTCGCGGCTGCAGCCGGCACCGCGCACGCAGCTCCACTTTTCCTCCAGCCGAGGCAACAGGTCGGAGATGTTCGTCCGTCGGTGAGGCGCGGGGGGGGGGGGGGGGGGGGGGGGGGGGGGGGGGGGGGGGGGGGGGGGGCCCTTTCCCCGGGGGACCGGGGGGGGCACGCCCCTGTGACAGCTGGAGAGCAACTGGTTGTCTCTCTCCCTCTCAGCAGCAGCAGCAGCAGCGGAGACATGATCCTCCGCGGACCAGCTCCGCGTGGACGCACCGCGCGCGTAACGAGGCTTGGAGGAGGAACTGAGCACTTTTCATTTCAGCAGAAAAAAACAAAGACAATACGAGGGGAATAAACAACAACAATGAGCGCTGTCCACCAGCACCATCACCAGCACCATCACCAGCACCATCACCATCATTCACTGCTGAGTGGTGATGAATACAATTGTCACAGGGACACACGTGAATCCGAGGAGACCTGTGCGCATCTCGGTCTACATTTATGATCACTGCACACACACGCACACGTGCACACACGCGCACACACACACACAGAGAAAGATGTTTTCCAATTAGAGCTGCACAGAGCTCTGTACTAATGCACTGCATTAAATGCTGCTAATTGTCTTTGCTGAAATATGTAGACTGACAGACACATCCCATTTATCTAAGACACACACACACACACGCACTTAACATGATTTGGCATGGCTCTTGAGTGCTCCTCTTTCTTCAAATATTATTCTAAATATAATCAAAGACACAGGCTGAATATGGAAATGCCCTACAAAGGGAAAATCCTTTCAAACACAATCCCACCAAAGAAAACGAAGGCAAACCAAAGAGTTTGAGTGAGAAATCGAACGTCTGATGTCAAAAGTCATCCATCTGTGACTGTGCTCACGCCGTGATGAAACAATACACACTTGCACAGCCACTTGGAACTGCCATTAGCCGCTCGTGCACCAGCCCCACCATTTCCCCTTCGCTCCTTTCTCTGTTCTGTGCTGGATATGAGTTCACCTGCCACTCTCCGCCTTGGCACACACATCGTTTTGCAGAGCCTGTGGTCACAAGGGCGGCGGTAATGAAATTCAAATGTGCTGCTGAAGAGGACTGTTGACTCCAAGCCACAGACAACAGGTGTTATTCAAATGAACCTTCACTGATTAATATTAACCGGGGTCCTCCCCCTAATAAAGCATCACCTCTGTAAGCCGCAGACAAAAAAAAGCCCCCGCCCCAAGAGTCAAATAGGATTATTGCCCACTGAGCCGCTGCATGGGAGAAACAACAGGGAGATCATGTGACGCCATTCAGAAAGATGTAGAATGAGGATTGTGATTCACCTCTGTGTTTTAGTGCGCTCGTGCAATTCGTGCTGGAGTCTGACAGTCACAGCAAGTTATTTTTACTCTCTGACAACTCAAGTGGTATTTGCTCCATTAAAAATAACTTCCACTGCAAAGGGTTTAGTCTTACTGTCACTGATGTTTGTCTGTTTTGCCCTCTGGTGGCACGAGGACACACTGGGCCATGCAATCTGCAGGCCCATTAATCTGATCAGGAGAGTGGAGGCGACGTCCTGCCAGTCAGTTAATGTGTAAAACACACGTGTGATTTGATGAATCATGTGGAAAGAAAAAAAAATAAAAAGAAGCTCAAAAGTGGAGTAACAGGCTGGGAGAAGCGTTTCATTTCCAGTGGGCGGGTCTTGCTGTAGCCATGGTAACAACAAAAACTGTCTGAGCGTATCAGGGGAGATAGCTCATGTGTTTCAAACCTCATTTAGACCCCATACAGCGTCACATTTTCATAATGTGCACTCTGAGGACTCTCTGCCAGGCTGCATGAAGACGCTGCTTGTAAAAGTCAATCAGGCTTTAATTCCCCTCAGATCAGTTGCCACTTTCTCCAGCAGCTGATACAAAGATAAACACCGAGTAGAAAACAGTCATCCATATAAAAAAAACAACACAAAAAACAACCCCCGTGGGATTGAAATGCATAACATCTTGCTGTCTCTGTTTGTTGTCTGAGTCCATTTTTAGAGTCTCATTCCAGCGTGACATTGACGGAGGCGAGAGCGTCCACGGCCCAGCCGGGGTACTGGTCGGGGGAGGGAAACATCCGCTTCATGAACGTCCGGATGAAGTCGGGGAAGCGGCCCTCCACGATGCTCTGTCTCACCGAGCGCATCAGGTTGAGCTGCACAGAGAAAGCGATGACTTGTCAGCACTGAGGTCGGTACGGGTCCGATACAGGTTAGGGTGAATGGTCTGTATTTATACAGTGTTCCCTCAGGTCTGTGCAGCAGAGTTCACATTCACCCAGTCACACACACGTTCATAGAGTGCAGCACTTTGTATCTATGAGTACATGGGACAATGTGGGGTTCAGTGGTTTTGCGGAGCGGGGGTGAGGATGGGAATCGAACCCCTGGCCCACTGGTCGGAGGAGAGCTCCTCAGCGTCCACAGTAAACATGATCAAATGCCACTAGACAACATTTCGTGGTGACACGACTGGATCAGAGTAGAGTGGCAGGTCACCCCCGGTTACTCTGCTGCAGCAGCTTCAATGAGAGCGTGAATGTACATGTTTGAATTACGGAGGAAATCAGTCACAAGACGACGAGATTTGTTTTGATAATGTCAGAGCAGCAAAGCATGTGTGTGCCATTTCTGCGGCGCACAGGGAGCACCGAGTGATTTCTTCGCTGTGACCGAGGCAAAGACAAAAAGAAAAAAGAATCTCGTCAACGTATGCACATTTCTTAAAGTTCAGCGTTTGTAGCGAGTCGTATTTCTGTTTGAGAAATGAGTCTGGGGAACACATTACGAAACGCATTAAGATGCACTGGGGGACACAAAGGAGCCTAATGAACTGCTAATATGCACGATTGTTTCCTTAGCGATATCGGCACTTGGGGAAACAGAAAAAACAATACAGAAATAATTAGAGGTAAATTACTCAAAACTTGAATGTGGAAGAATTTCAAATTATCTTTAAAGGTGCTCTCATATATTTGCATAAAAATGATCAAATGCTGGCAAGAAAAAAAGGATTTTAGAATTTTCTGTTTCAATCTGGGGCAATAAAAACTCAAAGCTTCATTGATAATGAATCAATTATCAAAATAGTTAGCAGCTACTTTGGCAATCAATCAATTGGCTCTGTTTGTAATTACAGGACGTTTATCATGTAGTGAGCCCTTTGCTGAGGAGGATTACATAAGGTCGTGGGTTCAAATCCCAGCCTCTCCATCCCCCCTTAAATGTATGTCACTTTAGTTAAAAGCATCTGCTAAATAAAATTGTAGGAATTGTATAAATCATAGTAAATGTCCAAAGCTCTATTAAAACAATATTTTTCTATGTTTTTTTGTAAAATACAGTTTCTTTCTTTCTTAAATCGATCATTCTTTCCAAGAGCCCTGTCCAAGATGACCAATAGTTTGTAATATAAACCGCTGGTAAATGTAGCTTTAATCTGTTTATCTGATCCACAGAAGAAAAATAATCAGATGATTAACTACATTTCAAAGACATCGTTGGTTGCAGCCACACTTAGATCACCTCATCTTCTCAAAGAGCCTTACTTCACAAGGAGAGATCACAGGTGAATTGATGATCAAAATGACTCATTTGCATAAAGAAGGAGGAGGTTCCAGATTGTTTTAATAGATGTTAAAAATCCATCAGTCCAAAGTTTGAGATAAGCTCTGAAAATGCAGACAGTTTATTAGTGTGGCTACTCTCCCTGGAGGTGGGCGTCCGGCTGAGAGACGTCCAAAAACACACAGGATGAGCAGGATGAGGGGTTCAAATGAAGCTCCGTTGCAACGGGCTTTAAATAATCACTGGAGCTGGTTAACGACTCAATTCATGCGTCACAAACAGTTCGTTTTAGTCACAGGAATTGTTTTTTTCTTTCCATTCTGATTCAAATTCCATTTTAGAGCCGGGTCGTTACATGAGCTCTCCTGTTTAAAATACACTCAGCACTCACCTGGTAGGCAATGTTATGGATGGTGACGTGATGCATGGCCGCGGTGTCGCTCTTGAACAGGGTGTGCAGGTAAGCTCGACTGTGTCTTAAACAGAATACAGGCAAGTCATTAAGTCTTCTATCTAGGTACACACTTAAAGAACGCCTTATTAGTTTGAATTTCAACGTATGTGCAAGTATTAACATTGGTATGGTCGATAACGTTTGTCTGTGATTGCACACCCATATCGCATGTTTACACGTAATTCAGTACTGCCCCAGAATATCTAAAATAGGACTTTCCTGGGTACTTTAGTGTATTAAAAATATTAGTACGGAGAAACTATTTCAACATTCGTGGCCTCCAATGTGACACAATAACCAGCTGGCGATCTCAACTCACCTCTTACAGGTAGGACAGTGGCAGTCTGGGTCTATGGGCTGGAAGTCCTTAGCATATTGCTTGTGTTTGACTTGTAGAGACCCCCAAGGCACCAAGGCAGAGCCAAACCTCTGTGGGACGAGAGAGGGACATGTCTGTCACACACACACACACACAGACTTCTTGGCAAGAAAAAAAAACTGCTTTAAGGCGGCGGATCAGATTTGAGGTGGCGAACGCTTACCGCAGTGCGTGTCGGGAACACGCAGTCAAACATGTCGCATCCCAGAGCCACACACACCACCAGATCCACGGCGTACCTGCGGCACAAATTCCAATGTCCATAAACGCCACGGATGAGCATCAGAGAATCTTATCGGATGGCGGCAAACGTACCCCACGCCCATGAGGTATCGAGGTTTCTCCCGAGGCAGGTGGTCGGTGCTGAGCGTGACCATCCTCCAGAAGTCGTCCTTCTCCTCTCCACCGCTCAGGCCTCCGATGGCGAAACCAGGGACGTCACGCTTAGTCATTTCTACAGGAAGGACGACAAGGTCGTTAGTATCAAAGACGCCTGTGATTCAAACAAATTCCTTTGATGGACTTTGGTTAGGGTGTCTACATTACATGGACGGGTGCAACATGTCTAAGTGTTTTGCTGTTTTCTGGACATTTCTGGTTGGCAGCGACAGGTAAATGCTGATAGGTTGCCAAGTTTTCTTATTAAAGCGTTGGTCTTTCAACATTAAATGTAGCACTCCTTAGGTAATGTGCCTTGCAGGATACGGTGTGCTGTGCAAACACCGAGTCCTAATATTCATTTCTAGACATGCGATCTAAAGAAAACAACGGCCACGACGTTTTACCATCTAGACAAGCTTTGCGCAGCTCTGCATTCAGTCCTCCCTGTATGATGGCAAACAGGTTCTGTTTATCTGAATTCTTATTGGCTGCTATGCATCGGTCCAGCCAGCGGATGGATCTGTGCATGGCCTCCTCCACCCGCGGCCCCGTCACAGTGCTGCTGACCACGTCGTCCAGCTGCATCATGATGTCTGACCCTGGGATGAAAACAGAGGAGCACAGGGCGGCGGTTAGGAAGCTGACAAGAAGATCTGATTATTAGACTCTTTTGACTCTGCGCAGACCGAGGCTGTTCTGTATGCCGATGGACTTCTCGGGACTGAGGAGGATCTCTTTGCCATCGTAGGGGGACTTGAACTTGACTCCTTCCTCTGTGACTTCGGAGAGTTCAACAAGAGAGACCATCTGGAAGCCCCCACTGTCCTGTGAGGGAGAGGAAGACAGGGTTTAAGTGCAGTTGTAGATTTGACTGTTCAGGTCTTTCATCATCTAAAAGGTTGATATTTAAAGGAGGACACTCACAGTCAACAGGTTTTTCCCCCAGTTCATGAAGCCATGTAAACCTTTGGCTTTCTCGATCAGCTCAGGGCCCTGTGTGCAGAGGAAGTGACAGAAAACATTCACTGATATAGTAAAAACAACAATACAAACAGCCAGGTGATGATGCACGGATGAAAAACAAAACAAACACCCACATTGTTTTATTACACATTTTGTTTTATACTCTATACTCAACACAATTGTACACACTGTGCCTTTATAGTGAAGTACATTTAAATAAATTGCATTGTTGTTGTGTAACCTACCGGTCTCATGCCCAGGTGATAGGTGTTCCCGAGACAAATCTGACATCCCAGACCCTCCAGCTGATCCACGGTGATCCCCTTCAGAGTCCCCTGAGTCCCGACAGGCATGAACACCGGGGTGCTGACGGGACTGTGAGGCAGGATGAGATCACAGGCTCGGGCTTTAGTCACCGGACACTCCGCTAAGATCCGCAGAGAGAGTGGAGCGGCGGCAGACAGAGCTTTCTTCACAGACATTTTTTTTTCAATGGCATTTGTTACAGCTCCACACTCCACGGCCGCGGCCATGTTGCTATGAGCACGTGACACAAGCTTCCTGTTGTTGACAGCAGCACCGACCAATCTGAAACTAGCAATTTGACGGTCGCGAGGAACACGCCTTTTCCTTGGCCAATGAGGGGCGTATTAAATTTGAAAGGCAGCTAAAGCAGCCAATAAACGGATACGTTCCCGGACAAGAGGCGGGGCTATGCCAGCCGGCTTCCATCGGATGTCGTCGCCCCTAACCGGATGGCGTTTGTGTAGAGGAAGTTTTGTTTTGCGAGTTTTCCGTCCGTTTCTGCTGACTGGCTTTGGGGTTAATGTGCTCAAAGAAGAGCACGAGATGATTTTAGCGTGAACCGTGTTACCTCTAGCAATTGAACGGTTAAACAGGGAGGGAACGCCCGTGCTCCTGGAAGTGACGGAACTCAATAGAGTAACCTGGGAGCTCCTTGCTGCTAAAGCTAACGTTACCTCAGCTAGTTAGCGCGGCTATAGCGTTCGCCTCCTGTCTGCGTTGTGTTGAAGGGGGAGTCTCTCTCTCGGAGCTAACGAAGCCATGGGGAACCGGGGCATGGAAGATCTGATTCCCCTCATCAACAAGCTTCAGGACGCGTTCAGCTCCATCGGCCAGAGCTGCAATCTAGACCTTCCTCAGATCGCGGTGGTCGGCGGACAGAGCGCCGGGAAAAGCTCGGTATTGGAGAATTTTGTCGGCAGGTAAGTTCACGGAGTACATACAGCCGTATAGTGTGTTTAATCCATGTGGGGCAATGTTATTGTCAACGTTGTCTGAATGTTAATCAGGTACGTTCACATGCCACTAAGCTAATTGCCCTACCAATATGAAACTTCTATATCAGTTTACGTGCTTGTCGTAAAGCTGCCCCGGTGGTGTTGGGTGGTTACAGGTTTGTCAAGTTGACGTAGGTAGACACGCCCTTTGCGTGGCACACCAGTTAACCAGACACGGCAATAATGCAGTTACAGTTTCCTTTTGACTTTAGGCAGTTACTCGTGTACCAGTGAAATGTTAAAGAATAGCTGTGACAGAAATATCATCTTCCTTTTCTTTAGTTTTGTGTGTGTGTGATCATTGCCAGGACTTTGCAAAGCCACTTCCTTGTTTTATAAATTTTTTACCATATCATCTCTTGAACATGACTCACCAATTGCTTTATATGATCGTTAGACTTGGATATTACTGCACATTGAATTTGTCAGACCATAGCTGATCTTGTTGTGTGATTGTTCTTTGGCTCTGAATGGAAGCCACTTTCCATTTCTTTACTTTCAGCCCACTCATCATTTCCTCTAGTAAGTGTAATCTTCAGTATCTGCTTTCGATCTTCAACTGTCAGCTGACGATTCCAGTTTTGATGATTTGCATGAGATTTTTGTTTGTTGTGTAGCATCATTTAAATGTGGTGGCAGAGTGAGTCATCATCTTTCCTTCTGCTCAACTTTGTGCAGTGGAGTTCATCTCCACTGCGACGTCTGAGAGCACAACCAGCAAAGGTTTCACGTCTGTGGCAGACACAACTTCCGTTACCATGCTTCCCCTTTTTGCTCTTGTCGCTGTTTCTTTTTCTCTTTTTAGAAATTCGTGAAACTCTCCCCTCCAGGATCTGTGGTGTGATGGTTGAGTGACTTCTCCTTAGCAGGCTGGTCCTGTTGCCTTCTCCCACATCAGCCGTGTATGAGATCACTGTGTAGATAAAGAAACAAAGCAAACTCGCTCCAAAGGAGCTTGTTTAGCAGGATTCCACCCCATTGAGAGACACTGCGTGTGTGTGTGTATGTGTGTGTGTGTGTGTAACCCAACCCACAGAGGATCCAACAATCACACACAGGCAAGCAGCACAGCAGAGGAAATGCGTTGGCTGTTAAGAGAGCATGCAGACAGGCCTGTCGTTGTAAACACACCGGCCAGAGCATGTCGTAACTGCTCTGAGGCATGAACAGATTAGACCTCTACTCAATGCACATTAATTCAGATGAGAGGGACTTTGCACTGTGAGAGCCGTTGACCCATATCAGCTGCAATTAACTTGAAACATTTTCCGGTGACCTCTGCTTCACGGCCTGTGCTAGCCCCCCCCCCACTTCCTCATCCATTTGCAGAAAAGTTACAGTGACATTTCTGGCATGACAATACGTTCATCCTCTCGTGAAGCATGTGAGCGTCACACGTTTAGTAGAATGTTAACCATTATGTTTCTCTGCATGATACAAAGTGCAGCAGCATGTCCAAGTGACTCTCACTGTCCCGTCAGGTGAACCTGAGGGCCGATAAGGTGGGAAGGTCGTAGTCAAATAGCCACAAGGTCGAGTCTTACTTCAACATAGAAGGGCCAGGGAGCTACTACAGACTGCAATAGAAACTGGAGGTGTTTAGTAGATGTGACCCATTGTTGATCTTAGGGTTTGTTTGCGCACAGGAGAGTCCAATACTCAAAGCATGTCACCTCTTACACAGAGTTATGAGTGTTAAGTGCTGTAGAATAAATGATCTGCAAATTCTCTGTGGCGACAGGAGACTCCAACCATAAGCACCGAGTTAGTGCTGTTGTCAGAGCCGGCTGCACTAAGGATTCCCTGGTGGCCGGGTGTTTTTCTTCTTATTCCCTATTAGTTGTTTTGTACAAGAGGCCAGTTTCATCCCTGTGGCCCCGAGCATGAAACATATCTGTCTTTTCGGTGTCTGATGACAATAGAAACAAAGACAATACTGGGAAGAAACACATATCAGACTGTGTGATCCTCTGCGTTAATAGGCCTCTCCCAAACTCAACACTCTGACCTGCGTCACCCTCTTTAACCATCAAATTGTCTGGCTTTAACAATCGGCATGTCCATCGTTGCTCACCACTCAGCTCACTGGGCCTCTGCTTGCTTTCCGTGCAGCGATAAAGAGAAAATTGGGATGTTCGATTATTCTCGCTGTGTAGTTCCTGTCTCTCAGTTGTGTCATGGGCCTGATTCTAAGTGCAAGCATGTTGATGGGACTGATGTGATTTGGGCTTATGTTCTCTCCCCGGTTCATTACCGGAGAGAAGCACACAGTGACTGACTGGTCTGCTGGACACAAGCTAATCAAATCTTCTTGAGTCTGCTGCCTCATGTATTTGTCATTGGCAGGGTGGAATGTACTATTGCTTATACTATTGCCTGTCTACAGACAGAAGAGTCGTCATGTATTACACAATCTGGTCTACAGTCTGATGGCAAGCATTACGTCCTAGGTGTTGGAACCCAGTAGATATTTCCTCTTTTACATGTGTTTCTGTCATGAGCCTTATACTGTCTGTACTGCTTCATCGACATGATATACAGACACGGCAAAAGGCAGCTGCCACCTGTATTTGTTTTACCATTTTTGTTTAGGTAACAACAAACTATTCATAGTGGAAAAGATCCAGGGTGGATATCTAGACTGACCAGATTGGTTTGCACTTGATTCAATTTAATCAACTGGAATCTAAGTTAATGAATCATATTAGTGACTTGTTGTTATAAGATGATGGTGATGATTTTTTTTTTCATTTTCAAGGTGATTCCATACTAAAGCATAGAATTACCTTTAAATGCCGGTTTGGTTAGTGGTATAATAGCTTGCATTCGCTGAATACTACATGCATACTACAACAATTTTTATTCCATCTGAATATCTCAATAATTCCACTTGAAATCTTATACACTGGACTTTCAGATCCTTGTATCACAGTGTACAAATTATGTTCAGAGGCATGTCTGCATTGTTGCTGTGGTATCTTCTGATGTCATTGTCCCAGAGGAGAGACGTCATATCTAGCTCAAAAAGCTGGCCTGGGTGGAGGGTCTTATCAGATCTAAAGCACACACAGCATGACTCAACCAGGCCTTAAAGGTGGTGGAACACTCATCTTCATTTCAAGGCTGTACGAGATGATTGTTCCAAAGGAGATTTATATTTACGGTCTTGTTAAAATGACCTATTTGGTGGCAGCAGCAGCAGAATTTGCTTGACATATGAAGGAAACTTAACAGAACATGGCTGTATGTGTGTGTGTGTGTGTGTGTGTGTGTGTGTGTGTGTGTGTGTGTGTGTGTGTGTGTGTGTGTGTGTGTGTGTGTGTGTGTGTGTGTGTGTGTGTAGCACCATTGACATCCCTGTGAGGAAGAAACACAAACAGCAGGCAGAGAGCAAAGGGATTTTCCACTGAGCCGTTGGTTTCTGGACAGAATCAGAACAGCTTTACTTGCATGGTGATGCCTCTTGGTTCTACCCACAATGACACACTAAGGTTGCCGGAGCTGTTCGGGTAGCCACAATTATACCCTGGTCGCCACGCCATTGAGCCATGGGACATGTCCCATTAAAACCACAAACTTGTTTTTGGTGTTGTACTCCGTCCAGTGGGCGCAATGACCACCGAGTTTCACACGCCGATTTCCACGTTCGAAAACCCAGGCCTCCGTAGAGTCGAGGGATCAGCTATGGCTCTTCAGAGTTGCTCTGCCTGTCTGTAATAGACAGAGGCTCTTGAGACGGGCAGGCAGGGGGAGGGGAGTTGGCTGCCTTGTTCACTCACTGCTTGACTCTCTCTTCCTTTTGCTTTCTCTTGTGTTGGATGGAGGGAGGCTCACAGACTGATGCTCTTTGCTCGGGCATCCATAATGCATGAAATGATACACAATCTGCTCAGCCTCGTCTATCATTTACAGCGCATCAATAATGGAATCCTGGCCTCTTGCGTCTTTTCAATATGCCACCGCCATTTATCCTATTCAGTCAATGAAGATCGACAGGCTCATCTCAGTCTTTGCAAGAAGAGTTCAAGTATATGTTCATACTTGGGTGCAGTGAAATATTATTGCTGTGAGCCTAACCTGTGGTGTTTGGTGACAATCCAGTGAGAGTCACCTGTAACAGGAGAGATGCATTAATACATTAGAGGTATCGAGAAGGGGTCATTCTTGCTGTGATCTCTGAGCATCATCTCACCACGTCGAGTCTGATTCGTCTTTCTGTTTCCTCAGCTTGTTGTGACTTTGTGTTTTTCTCTCCTCGGTGCTTGTAACTTTTAGTCAGGGTATACGGTTGCCCATGTGGACAGACAAATGCCTGCATGCCCCACATTATGTGCATGACACAGCACCACCCCTCAACCACAGACCTATGGGTTTTTGCTGATGCAGGGAACATCCAGAACATTCCCCTCTGTTTCCCCACAGGACCACAACCTAGCGATGGCGGCATGACAGTGTGTCAGCTTATCTCTTTCCCCTAGTCATCTGGCTGATCATCCTGAAGTCAGGGTCCACGGTGAGCAGCACTGTGGTCTCCTCAGGCCTGTAGTTCCGCCATCATGGAGGAAAAAGAGAATATGGGTCACTGATGTATACTCAGCTCTGGTGCGTAGGTCCGTTGGAAGGCCATTGATTACCACCAGATGTAGCATGTTTGCAGAGCAGCAGAGGGGCCGTCTGAACATGGAGGGGAGTGGTGGCGACTGGGTGGAGGAGCCGGCCCTCAGAGCCCTCACATCTGAGGGCTGACTAAGCAACTCTGGGCCTGCGGTGAAAAATTCCGTTTGGATATATAACAGGTGCCATGTTAATATAGGAGCAACAAACAAACCCGTAGTGGTAAAGTTTGCATTGGTTCCTGTCGGCTGCTGTTTCAGGAATGCACCAATTGCATTTGCTGTCAGTCGCACACTGTCATTTCCTCCTTTCGGCAAAGCACCGTGTTGTTAACAAGCAGGATTCAGGTTTGCAGTTGTGCACAGAGCAAAACAGTGTCATGGTTCAGGTGTGTAAAGTGCTTTAAGTTTTATCGTCTCTTGTTTCAATACAGCCTGGGTACACAGCTGAAAGCATGAACCTAGCCTCCACTAAATAGACTGTAAATCAAGCATTGAACAATATCACCCATTTAAGAACACTCCATTTATGAAACCATCAAATATATACACTGAACTCTCCAAAATGTCTATACAATGTCAGACTATTCCATATATTTTGATTTCTAAAATCAATTTTAGACTTTGCCCAAATTAGATCTGTTGAGACTTAGGATGACCTTTGAGTTACTCCATTGATCATATGTCACAATAACATATTTTGTGAGACATTAAATTGACATTCATCTGAACTAAGGCTGTCCTGTGTTGACTAAAGAAGGTATTCATTTCCTAGTCAAATTCACAGGTATGATAATATCGGACGCGGATGCAGATTTGCTAAAATCATTTACATAAAGCAGTTGTTTTTGAACAACAACATGCATTCATGGATCACTGTGCATTATTACTGTCGTCATCAATCAATCCCCATCTGTTTCAGCATGAAGTAGCTTTATGAATCAAAAGTGAACTGAAGTCTCAAATATTGTAGCTGTAATTTTATTTAACAGCCGATTTATCCCATAAAAGCAAGAGTGGATGCATCTGAATTGATCGTCAAAGCTCTAATGACGAGAGAAAATGGCTTTGTCATGTTTGATTTGTTGTCTGGCAAGTTGGATGCGTGAAATTCTCCTCAGCCCATTAATATGACAGAGGGCACATGGTGTGGAAGTGGACATTGAGTGTAATGAATAATTGACCATTTTCTGTGTCTCCTTTTTTCCTTCTTGTTGTTTATTGCTTTGAGCACTCTCTTCTCTTTTAAACCAGAAATGTCCCGACCTCGTTTTGATGAGTCCCTTTCTTTTCATTCCTTTTTTCTGTCGACAACCCTGATTTTGTTCCTTCTGTCTGTTTCTCACTCTTTGTCAGGGACTTTCTTCCCCGTGGATCGGGCATCGTCACCCGAAGACCTCTCATTTTGCAGCTGGTCAACAATATAGCAGGTGAGTGTGTCCATCGCATTCACAGCCACACACCTGTTTCCTGTCATCTCTGCCCTGTATATGCCCCCTCTCTCACAGTGCCTCCAGCAAGTCCAATGGACCATTATTTGCTACCTTTATCTCTTTGATTTAATATTTTCTTTTTCTCTCCCACCCTTCCTCGTTGCCATTTTCTCTCCCTTCCCCTTCCCCTCTCGCATGTCACCGTGTCCCTGTTTGTAGAATATGCTGAGTTCTTGCACTGCAAAGGGAAGAAGTTTGTGGATTTTGAGGAGGTGCGGTCGGAGATCGAAGCAGAGACCGACAGGATAACGGGCTCCAACAAAGGCATCTCTCCCATTCCAATTAATCTGAGGGTCTACTCCCCAAACGGTAATGGCCGCCAGTCTTACTCTAAAGCAAATATGTCTACATTTAGTCAAAAATCAATATTCTAGATGTACGTGTATGTTGGGATTTATCTTGAGAAAACATGGTAGATATATCGATTGTACTGCAGGTACACATTCCTTCAAAGGTACAACAAAGATAAAAGCTTTCACTCCCCCCAGAGACACACATTTATGTTTTAAACTGAGCCTTTTGTCATGAACGGGAGGAAAACCAATTCTGACCCATGAATAAAAACACAGGACCTTATTTATCTCAGGCCTGCCAATGTAAATTAATCAACAACACGATCAACAGGCCCTTTGTTTGCCCTCTCATCTAAAGTGCTCAGATGAATCATTTATATGTCTCTCATCCACCATTATCTTAGTTTCCATTCAAATGCTGTATGAAGTTAATGATGTGTCAAATTAAAATGGAGAATTGAAAACACTTGGCTTGGAAATAAATAGCTTTGAAACACATAACAGGAATGAATGATGACGAGCCGCATCGTCGTGTGTGGGTGATGAAGAGACATTTGACATTCACTCCTAATTTTCAAAACCTCTTTCGGCGGGGCTCAGTGCTGAACCTGACCCTGATCGATCTTCCGGGAATGACCAAAGTTGCCGTCGGTGACCAGCCCCATGACATCGAGCACCAGATCAGAGACATGCTGATGCAATTCATCACCAAGGAGAGTTGTTTGATCCTGGCCGTCACCCCTGCCAACACCGACTTGGCCAACTCCGACGCTCTGAAGATCGCAAAGGAGGTGGACCCACAGGGTATGTGTGCAGCGTTTTCATGGTTGAGGGGTCAGAGAGTCGACTCGAACACAGCAACACTGAAGCGCTTATTGTATTTTATTATTGTCAGCCAAACTGACTTAAATTACTGGCAGAGAGCCGCATCTCCACAGATAAACAAACACACTCATTATGACCCACCAGTTCATGGGCCAGTCTTCACAGTTAAAGAAGTTACATTTTTTTAGGACACAAATGTTTATTTAATATCGATATAAATGGTAGCATTCTTATCCATCTCTACCAAAGAATAATGAGACCAGATAAGATCAACTTTAAATTCACAAAGAAACATTTTATTCTCCAAGAAAGATGAAAATTGCCTCATGGGGGAAGAGATTCCCCCATGATACAGTAACAGTAGCAGCATCACTAGAAAATGATGGTGATGATAATAATAATATAAGCAGCTGTAGAAGAAAGTGAGAGGTGCTGAAATGTCTTTTGAATCAGTTAGTTACAGTTATTCGTTTTCCTTGCAGGTCTGCGCACCATTGGTGTCATTACAAAACTGGACCTGATGGATGAAGGGACAGATGCAAAGGACATCCTGGAGAACAAACTCCTGCCACTGCGGCGAGGTGAGGATCACACACACACACTCACACACACACACCTACACACAGACAGGGTGGGTGGGGGTGGAGCCACAGCATGAGCCCAGGCTGCTGTATGAAACTTTGTGTTCTAGAATGTAGGCCATTTGAAAGGTAAACAGACAATTTAAGACCCAAACACAAATAATGGGAGTTGCTAACGGCTTGTGCACATACTTTTTTCTCAGCAGCCTCAGCCTGTGTTCTTCTTGCCTGTCAGCCACTCCAGGACTGCGCAGTGACTTTGTGGTTTACATAAGTGAGCATGGAATAGATATATACAACATATATAAATAGAATATATATAACACCGAAGCATGGAAGGGTGAGTGTTCAAACAGGGCTGATATGTGCAGTCAAAATATTGAAACACCTCTGTGGGGACCAGTCCCAATGATTGATCCTGTTCTTCAGTTGATTGTATATGTTGGTGCACTGAGCTTGAAGTCAGTGTTTTGAGTTTTCAATCCTAACATTCCGCCTAAGACGGGATGCTGTTAATGACACAAAACAAAAAGGGCTCAATACTTTATGAAGGAACTGGTCTCACCTTGTTGTTTCATTGTAATATGCCAATTTGAGCAGTCGACAATATAAGGAAGCTACAGTGTGTTCCTGTTCTAGTAGTGACACTAATCAAGAATAAAAATGACCCTGGCTTAAGATAAATCCATATTTGTCAATATTGATATTTCAATTCTTTTTCTAAATGGCTGTTGCATGGATATAATTTAAGTTAAATAAAAAAAAAAAAGAGAATCTTTGAGAGCCAGTTTGAAGAGGCCTGATGCAGCTGATAAAATTATCATTGTTATTCATGTTTGTCTTTAGAGGGCATGGACCATCCGCCAGTATTAATAAGCACGCTGCAGAGCTACTGCCCAGTCTTCCATTGAATGAATTTTATTTGTTTCTACATCATTCTGTTCAGTTTATTCTCAGAGCGACAGAGGGAGCAAGATGGTTTAAAAGAGGTAAGATTGCCGTGAGACCTCAGGGGTCTCGGGTGTGTCTGTGTGGTAATGGTAAATAGTTTACATGGCCCACGGGTCAGACACAAGGGCCTCTCAACACAGTTGTGTTAAAGGCCCATGGGAGGGTGGAACTAGCCCTGGTCAAATTAGGACAATTCCCTGTGGGGGACAGCTTCAGAGGATTGAGGAACTGTCGAATAATGTGTAATGACTTCACTGACCTTCTCTCCGTACCTGGGACTCCTCTTGCTTTTCTTGTACAAACGTACCTTTCCAGACTGAAGCCCTAAATCTGGAGTGTGTGTGTGTGCGTGTGTGTGCGTGCGCGCACGTGCGTGTGTGTCACCTTGTGCAGGCTACATCGGTGTGGTGAACCGCAGTCAGAAAGACATCGATGGAAAGAAGGACATTCGTGCCGCTCTGGCTGCAGAGAGGAAGTTCTTCCTGTCCCACCCAAGCTACAGACACATAGCGGAGCGTATGGGCACGCCACATCTACAAAAGACACTCAACCAGGTTTGCATTTACCCGTCTATTTATTCCTTATTTTTTTTAAATCATCTCTGTCATGTATTCTCTGAAAGAAATGATGTCCTCCTTTGTCTGTAGCAATTGACCAATCACATCAGAGACACACTCCCTGGTCTGCGGAGTAAGCTGCAGAGCCAGCTCCTCTCCTTAGAGAAGGAGGTGGAGGAGTTTAAGAACTTTCGTCCTGATGACCCGACTCGCAAGACCAAGGCCTTGTTGCAGTGAGTTCTTTTTTGGAAAAAAAACGTATCATGCATTTACTGATCACAGTAGAAGTCTTGAATGTAAAAAGTAAGTATGTTTTTTTAATCTGTCTTGATAGTCGAGCATGATCAAAGAATTTTAACTCAAATGTCTTTGACATAGTGGTATTCAGTATCTATAGCTCCATTTTGTTCATACATATTAATGTAAAGTATTCTGTTAGATGATTACAGCCATATTATCATATGAATTATGTTGAAATTGAATTTAGGACCTGTTCATAGATAAAAAAAATGAGTCTGGCACATCCTAATTAGTTTCAGAGTAAAGGGACGGGCTGCTAAGATAAGATCCGTTACTTTAACATCATGACCTCAAATTAGCATCAGTATTTTATCACTCGTGCCAGGAATCACTGTAGATATGAAGCTACATTAATAAATGGTAAACGTTTGGTGTTCTTATCACACTTTTCTTGTCTTGATGACCACTCAAAGTCAGGTAGGGTCCAGGCTCTCTAACCCATTCATACATATTTAGAAACTAGCCGAATGTCCTTTGTGCTTGTGCCTTATCAGAATGGTGCAGCAGTTTGGTGTGGATTTTGAGAAACGCATCGAAGGTTCTGGGGACCAGGTGGACACCAACGAGCTTTCGGGCGGCGCCAAGATCAACCGCATCTTCCACGAACGCTTCCCCTTTGAACTTGTCAAGGTTGAGCGTTATCCATTCAGTAGTTTGCTTGTAGGTGCCCTCACACAGTTTGTGAAATCATCACTTAACTTATTTTTCCCCCTGGCCCTCAGATTGTGTTTGACGAGAAAGAGCTAAGGCGAGAAATCAGTCACGCAATCAAGAACGTCCACGGTGTCAGGCAAGTGGAGCACAGACAACCCCCCCCCCCTCACCAGACTTTCACAGTTGACACATACAGTCAGAGCTCAAAAGATGTTTTCTGTTTTCACATGAACTTTTCCAGCTGCTACGCCTCTCTCCCCCCACCAAAGTTTTTATTATCTTATAATTCAAGTGTTTTAATCAAAGCTTTCTGTCACAGACTCAAAGCACCGATTCAGTGTGCTCTGCTGTATGAGAATATTTTCTGTATCCCACTTTCCCTCACTGTTCCAATCCCCTTATCTCCTCAATGCAACACCGCCCACTCCTTTTCTGTTTCTGTCTGCCGAGGCATTTAATTATTACAGCGTTTTGTGTTACATTTATCTGTCTCCTGATTTTTTTTTCATGTGTTCCTCATTGATACTGCTCCCTCACCCATATCTCATTTGTGGTTGTGCTGTTAATTACTTTTACATCTGGCCATCATTGGTACTTAATCTCTCATCCCCATGTTGTGGCTGTTAATATGTTGATTTTCTCTCCTTTTGTGCATCACTTCACATCCACTGAGTCACCTGTTTGTCTTTTTGAATCGCTAATCATCTGTCTGAGTTTTTTATTTTTTATTTTTTTGGCATACATACCCATTAACTGTCCCATCTGTCTGCCACTGTGCCTCTGTCTCTCTGTGAATCCTCAGAACGGGGCTGTTCACTCCCGACCTGGCGTTTGAGGCCATCGTGAAAAAGCAGATCGTTAAGCTGAAAACGCCCTGTCTCAAATGTATCGATCTGGTCATTCAGGAGCTCATCAACACAGTCAGGCAGTGCAGCAACAAGGTACTGCAGGTGTCCAGCATCTCCCGACCCAGCCGAGACATAAGGCCGGGGGGCGAGCGTGGGTGTGGCAGAGGGTATCCCCGTGGAGAGTATGAGCTGGCTGCCTCTTCCAGCATCTCCACCGATCACTTTAGTTCTTTGCGGTTTGCCCTCAGCCCAGCCCAGCCCCGTGTGCCCTGTGTGACAGGCAGTGCTGTCGTGTTGTGGAGTGTTGTGACGGTTGACGTGTCGTCATGGATATGCGACGTTTTTTTTGGGGGGAGGGGCTCAACCTGTCTGAGCATCTCTGGTCTCTTTCTGGACAAGCTACGGGTCTCGCAGCACATCGTACATTAGCCAGCAGTACAGGAGGGGGTGTGGGTTTAAGCTGCAATTCGGCCTTGAGGAGGAGTTGCTGTCACCATCTAATATAATGAGCTTTAGAGAGAGTGGCTAATGAACAATGAGGATGTGAAAAACCTGTAGCTTGTCCTTTTCCGCTGCTTGATTTGTCTGTCAGCAACTAGAAAAGACTTACTGAACAAAGGATTTTTTGTCTTTTTTTCCTTTCCTCTCTTTTTTCTTCCTGCCTGTCCTCTTTCTATTTTCTCAATATCTGCCTATCCCTCCCTATCCTCTTTCTCTTTCTCTCTCTCTCTCTCGCTCTCTCTCTCTGTCTCTACCACAACGAAACACAATGCGACCCCATGACCCTCCAGAACGGGGCTCTTCACCCCAGACCTGGCTTTTGAGGCGATAGTCAAAAAGCAGATCCTCAAACTAAAAGAGCCCAGCCTCAAATGTGTGGACCTTGTGGTGTGTGAACTCACTGCACTCGTCATGAAGTGTGCCATGAAGGTAACCAAGGACCTCTGGGGCGTTATCATAGAAAGACGAGGGATTTGTTTTTTTTCACGCTAAATATGTATTTATGTTACCCCAGTCAAATCAGCTCCAACCGCCCATTTGCCACCACACATGTTGCGTCCCATCCCAAATCCTTTCTTTCCACTTGTGCAAGTCCCCCATACCATTTACAGCGTCAACTCACATTTATCAGTTTTAAACTTGAAAATCACCACCAGCTCCCCCCCGCCCCCACGTGGAATTTGACCTCAGCGTTGGCTCGTTATTTGTTTTTTTCCTCACCTCCACTCTGCATCCTCCCTCTGTCCCTCCTCCAACACCCCCCTGCCTCCCTCACTGAGAGGAGCGGTGCCCAGCCTCGTTCCTACTTGTCCGCCTGACATTCTGTTACTTGTCGATAGATGGAAAGGGAGTTGGGGGGGGGGGTGGCGAGATGATGCCAAATGCCTGTCTGTGAGAGTGGTGGCAGCTTGAATGAAGCGTTTCCATAGCAACACTGCTCGGCTGCCATCCTGTGGACAGAGAGGAGAATTGCATAGCATGACATGAGGCCGACAACCCCTCCGTCCTCCTCCCCTGGTTCGCCTCATTCTTTCACTTTTCTGCTTTCATCCACTCTTACATTAACCTGGAATATGACTTAAACCATCAGCCAGAGATGGAAGTAGTAGTTGTAAATTGACTTGTTTTTTTATTAAAAATCAAATTTTACTTTATTTTCCAAAAGGAAAACTCGACGATGATGCAGACTCATTGTTTGACGTACATCTGTTACTGGGTGATGGTTTATACCTGAACACTTTATAGAACAGACTATTTCTCTTTGTGTGTGTGAGTGTGTACATGTGTGTGTTTATATCTGTGTGTGTGTGTGTGTGTGTGTGTGTTAACTAATCTGTGACACTGAAATGTCACTTGACAATCTCTTTCCTTTTTCCTTTGTTCTTTACTTATTCTTACTTCTCACTCCTGTTTCTCTCTGATACTTGTTGGTAAGTCTCACTAATCTCAGCTCACATGTAAGTGTGTCTGCATATCATGGTTTTGGTTTAGCTCTGCAGTTGCGCTGTGTTGTGTTGTTTTTCAGCTCAACTCGTACCCCAGACTGAGGGAGGAGACGGAGCGAATCGTCACCACCCATGTCAGAGAACGAGAGGGGAAGACCAAGGATCAGGTGGGATTCTGGAGTATTTCTATGAATTGTGCCCGTCCGAGCAGAAAGTGAGTTTAGATCAGGACGGGGCAATGAGCCACCAATCAGGTGGAGGCCATTCACTAAGAGGTCACGACTGGTGGAGGTGCGACTCGGATTGTTATTGCACCTTATTCACACAACCTGGCACTGTCTGACTCATTTGATTTCACAAGATGAAAACATACTTGCCTGATTAACATTTTCAGAGTGATGAAGACATTCGTACAGTTGAGGAATATTCGGAGACTCAAAATGTGACCTTCCATTACGGGATAGGAAGCCTCTAACGTCAGTGCTACAAGTGCATCGATGTTATAAGGGAAAAGGTTAAATAATGGTGCTAAAACAATTCTCTGGGTGAGGCAGGTCACTTTTGGAACTGCCCCAGCGTCGGCAGTGAGATGAAAAGACTGGCGAAGTTTAAAATCAGCGAAAAACCTTATATCTGTCACTCTTACTTCCGTTCGGGTCACGAGTGTGAAACATTAAATGCGAGACTTCCTGTTAGTGGTGTTTAATGGGGACCTCTCTGTTCTAATTGAGATTTTCTGCCTCTGATAAAGGTTCTGCTGCTGATTGACATTGAGCTGTCCTACATCAACACCAACCACGAGGACTTCATCGGCTTCGCTAAGTACGTACGCCTCCGCCCCTCTCTCATCCTCACTAGCCCAACTTACCGCTCGTCGACAAGAGCCCGGCCGGAGCGCCGACTCCATGAGTAACCTTGCGTTGCCTGTTGTCTGAGGTGCACTTGTGCTCGTGTATCTTTTGAAAGCAAAGGCTTTAAATCTTCAGAGATCAACAGATGTGGGAGCCAGCTGTCATCGCTTAAACCTTTCAGAGGCGCCGCCACTTTGCTGATACAAAGTGAATCAAAGTGTGGCTGATAATTTCGCCACACGTCCGTACCGATGCATTAGCGGGTGGTAGCATGCAAATTGGCCTCATCAAAGCATGTGTCTCCTGGGGGGCGGATACCACAACACTCTAGGTTGCGTTAGTTTGACACACAGACAGACACACACACACACACACACAGACAGACAGACAGACAGACAGACACACACACACACACACAGAATCCCTGCACGTATCAGCACTGTTACCCCTCAAAACAAAGTTGATCAAGCATGCTGATTACTGGACACAAACCCTTCCTGCATGCTGCAGGCTGTTTAACTGCCTCTACAGAGAATGTTTACTGACCAACGAACAGATTAGGGCTAATGTTGAGTTGCGGTCACATGCAGCTGCTGCTCCACTGAAGACCACTCACTGTGCTGTGTGCTATATCTTCAGGGTTTAGTATCTGCTGGTATTTGCTGTATTCACAGTAGCATGTCGTTGGGTGGACCCCGCCCCCCCCCCCCCCCCCCCCCCCCTCGCCCCCCCCCTGCGCCGTGTGGGTTGTGCCACTGACCCGATTAAAATGCGTTCCTCCGTATACGTGTTTGCGCGTGTGCGTGTGAGGGTTTATGCCGAGCCAATGCATGGCACGTGGATTGCTGTAATGTGTCAGAGGTAAGGCCGGGCTGTTTAACGGTTCTCATGACGTCACTTTCAGTCTTGACTACAGAAGGCTGGATGATGGTAGCCCCCCGTGGTACGGCAACAACAGGTGGGCTGACAGAAAGTCGTAGGGTTGTGTGTACAGTATGCTTGTGAGAGACCGTATGAGCCTGCATTCTGTCCAAATTCCCCCTCAGTCCACCCTGACCTTCATGAATGTGTGGAGTAGTTTTAGTTTATCTACTAATTTCCAAAATCTGTTCATGGCACAAAAACCTTGAGCTTATTGGCCTCACACTTGGAGTGTGCGTTGACCAAGATCCAGTGTGAAGTACTTTGGCGAAATAGTCGGTAATTATTTGGATGTTTTAATGAGTCAAAAACTACTTGAATGATACAGTAGATTACTGTTTTCACGACCCTAGAATGTGCCCTTGCATACACCACGAGCGTGTCTTCCCTATAGAGGTTGCTGTGTTGCACGACAATGATGTTACAGTAGCCTAGAATGGACAAATAGTAGGCTACCATAGGTTCTCCTACATGCTTGAAAAGAAAGGGTGAGAGCCAGGATCTCCAGCTGCAATGGACAACTTCACCACTAGATGTCACTTGGTCCTATACGCTTTACCTTTTTAATAACTTTTGAGTCAAACGATGACTAGCACTCTGTGACAGTGGCTGGAGGTCATCGGAACAAGTGATTGAATTTTGAATGAATACGTTATAATACACTTTGTGCGGCATCGTGGTTCTACTTACGACAGGTCTGTCTTACAGTGCAGTCACATATTCTATAACCAGACCAGGTGATTTACATAAAAGACTAAAGGTTATAAAAAAAGGGGGGAAAAAAGTAATATTGATGGTGAATATTTAATACAAAATGCGTACGGTGTGTCATCAATATTTCTTGTCTTTTCTCTCCATCTTTGTGCGATGACAGCGCCCAGCAGAGGAGCACAGCTGCAAACAAGAAGAGGGCCATCCCCAACCAGGTACGCTTCATCACTCTGCTCTGGCCTTTTCACCAATCCCAGATTTAATCTCCCTTGACTGATGCCTCCCATTACCAGTCGATTAATCAGCTGCGTGAAAATGACTGACTCCGGCAGTGATTCAACTCATAGCCTTTAATGTATCCTGACCTATCCGTTAACAATACTCCCCCTGTGTGTAATTTTAAATGGCCGACTGTAACCAGTCTTTTGTCCCTAATGCCCTGTACACAGGTACTCCTTTCCTTTTTTTTCTTTTTTATTCATGCTGACATTTAGCTCCATGTGCTGAGTTTGACTGTCCATTGAAGATCTTTGTGCAGTGATAACATAGGTTGCTGTCTCAGCGAGGGGATAGCTGCTTTAAACGAGAACCCGCTTCACCTGCTTTTTCGGAAACATTTGTTTCCCTGGCTATTATTAACAAATATTTTGCATGTGACCCAGGCATGACGTTCTCCAGCAAAGCAACATCGAATCACAGGACTGTTGTCGATTCTTTAGTTGCCTTCTCATTAACTCTCAAGCATCTTTTTGTATTGAAATTTAAAACGAGCATGGACTCTGCACCCATCGACTAAGCAACAGATATGACATAACCAAATTGTGGTATACTTGAAGTAATTCTAATTGCATGTAACTTGCTCTCTCTCTCTCTCTCTCTCTCTCTCTCTCTCTCTCTCTCTCTCTCTCTCTCTCTCTCTCTCTCTCTCCCTCCCTCTCTCTCTCTCCTATCTCTTTCTCTTAATACTCGGTTGCCTCATGGATTTCCGATACCCCTCTTTCTTTCGACCTTTTTCCTCCCCTCCAACCCTTCACCTGTCCACCCCTTCCACCTCCATCTCTCTCATCTTTCTGTCATCTTTGCTTGCTTGCTTTTTCATTTCTTTTTGGCTATGATTTTACACTGCCCCTCCCCCTCCCTCCCCTCCTGCTTTATTCCCCCTCCCCCTTCCTGTCACTGCAGGGTGAAATTCTGGTAAGTACCCCACAGATTTTAACCACACCCTGCCCGGGGGCAGCAGTGGTTGGCCATGCAAAGGAACTGAGGCCATCGTACAAAGGTCAGCCAATTTGGTTAGGGTGGAAAAGACACTGCCGCGTGGTAACAGGACAAACAGTTGGCTCTTGCAATTACAGGAGTCAATACCTTTCACTATAATGAGTTGTTCTACCCTTCTGCAGCTCTACGGACTGGGAGAGGTCCATGAGGAGAAGGTAGAGTCTCCAGATGAATCAAACTGTTGTTTGATCAGCTCCCACTAATTTGGACTGATCAGACTGATGTTTGATTAGTTTCCAGTAATTTGGAGTCCTATTAAAAGTAACACCTGGCACATATGGCCTCAACATTTTCAATGTAATGGGACAGTAATTGTCCGCTGTAATTGCACACTTGTACTAACATTTAGCTCCCAACCCCAACAAATAATTTAGACAAGTTTTCCTACAAATGTTTTCCTGTTTTCTCAGCGAGAAGCTCAATCCTCCACCGTCGACCGTCCGCGGCTTCAGTTCTGACTGGTCAATGGTTTCATACCCCTGCTGCCGCCTCACGCATGGGGATGCAAACGTTTGCCTTATGAGAATCATCCTTTATACATCACGGGGAACTAAAACAACAAACAAATACAAATCAAATCAATAAAACTTTAGTATTCATTGACATTTTCAATGATTTATTTTACTTTGCATGCATGTTACAATCCATCATCAAAATCCGAACATCTCTTTTAAACACCCGTCCGTCTCTAGTATCTATTTAGTTCTGTATTCAAAGCTGATCAGAGTCCATTATTACTATAAACTGGCGGCTCATGGCTTTAAATGTATTTCATTTAATTCAATCAAAATTCTCTCACAATCTTTGAATTTCATAAGTGTCAGTGCTT
The DNA here is from genome assembly GCA_016785325.1 of Chascanopsetta lugubris. Lineage (NCBI taxonomy): Eukaryota > Metazoa > Chordata > Actinopteri > Pleuronectiformes > Bothidae > Chascanopsetta > Chascanopsetta lugubris. The sequence goes on from JAFBJT010108970.1 coordinate 73,980, forward strand.
CAACACGAATGTTTAAATAGGTATTTTTCATTCTAATACCTTGATCTCATCTTTTGAATGAATAATAATGTATTACTATGGTATCGCTTGAAATCTCAAGGTTGAATAATGTGCGACCGTTCTCCAACCAAAACTCCTCTCAAAAAATACCTCATCTCATCATTTTCTTTTTTTTTCAATGTCAACTTGACTTTGATATTCATAACTGAAGTGAATATAGTAAGTAAGACACTCCTCTTTGAGACGCTATGTCCTCACAAAGGCAAACTACCCGTAAAGCCCCTGTGCCTTTGCCTGCCTCCTCTGCCCTGTTTGTTATTGAGGCTTTTGAACTAATGAACCTTTATTTCTCCATAACTCACTCCAGCCCTGGCAGGGTGGAGAGGGAGTTCAGGAGCGAGAGGTCTAAATCTGCCTTTTAAAATTGACATGGCCACTTTACTGTACTAAACACGAGAGCACACTCTTCACTGATAGCTTCCATCCTTTTTGTACTTGCAATGCACAGGAGTCATTTTAAACAAGACTGAGAGGCAGTAGTGAAGAGGGCTCCTCTAAAATGCATGGCAAATTCTCCCTGATGATTCACTGGCCTCTCAATCCCGCGCCTATTGTCCCTCTCCATCTCTTGACTTCAATATTTACCTTTGCTGTCATTGCATGAACCTGTCTGCCAGCTTCTGCATTTTTCAGACAAAAATCTGTCCTTCTGATTTACATCTTTCCTTTCCTCCCACAATTAACCCAACGAGGAATTCAGCTAGTGAATCTCTTGAGTTCCATTAACCCACTAAACCCGATCGCTTTCAGCTGCCATTAGAGACTAGACGTCGTACTGAACTGTTGACACTAACATACCATTGCCGACCTTTGGTAAACTCTGTTGGAGCTCGCCCCGTCTGGATGCCATCTGGTCGTGTTTGTTGGTTTAGATATTCCTTTTCTGTAGGGGAGCACGTCCTCTGCCCCGATGCTTTATACATGTTAGCGTCTTGAAAATTGTATCTAACAGTGTCCCGTCATCACACCGTGTTGTTTACTCGTCTAGTTCCACATTTAACCCATGCTTCTGCCTTTTCGTACACATCATTGTTAAATCAGTCGAAAGCTAATTAATGTTAGACTTTCAAAACAACCAATTCAGTGATGTTGCAGGTAAGGAAGTACGATTTTATTAGTGTCAGTCATTTGGCAGTATTATGTCACCAGTGCAAAACCCTGATGGATAAAGCTGTTTTCTTCCGTCATCCTGGTGCCCCCCTCCCCCTCCCCTATCACCCCTCTCTTTTCTTCACATTGCTGTGCAGGTGATCAGGAAAGGCTGGCTAACCATCAACATCAGCATCATGAAGGGAGGCTCCAAGGAGTACTGGTTTGTCCTGACCGCCGAGTCGCTGTCCTGGTACAAAGACGAGGAGGTGAGAGCGTTGGCCGCCAGTGATGATGCCGCTCCACAGGGATGCATTGATATAAAGAGAACTCTATTCAGCACGTTAGGGTCACGTGATGTGCGACATGGGGCCGTCGTCAGTCGCTGCGGTTCGAGGTGTGTATGTCCCAGCCCAGCCTAACCAATGTGCAGACTACTGTTCAGCTGAAGCTTGATGAACAGGTAGTCTGAACACTGGGCAGGCGGGGGGGTTAGGACTCTGATAGGAGGAAGGACCCTGAGGTCATTGCAGCTGCAGGTCGCTATCCTAGGAAAGTGGTACAGAGGGCACAGAGAGTAAACATTAGTCAGGTTCTCACAGCGAGAGAATCGAAATAGATATTCCAAAAAAAATTTACGAATGAAACTTTCAAAAAAAAACAAAAATCATATTGGACATGCAGCCTCACGAATGTTTGAACTGTCGATATTACTTTATATTGACTCAAGCAACCCTACACATCGAGTAAATAATTGCACACTCAGCAAACTTGAGCCCCAACGGTTGTTTATGTTACAGACCTTTTCAAAGCTTCTATTCAAGGACTCGCAGAGAAACAGTCTGTACATGCAGCAAAATACAAATGAAAAGGGGACTGTTGGGTTCATTTTAGACTAAATCCAAAAACCCGAACACTTACCTCTAATGGTCGAAACCATTGGTGATTTACTCACTCGATGCCCATTCTTCTTCGTTAGGCCTTTGGTCATATCCATTCCTCCATGAATCAAAAAGACCACCGCTAACCCCAGCTAAAGATGAACTGTGGTTCCTCCGTGTACCCGGACCTTGTAAAATGGAATCGATAGACTTTGAAGTCGGTCGCCGTTTGCGAAACAAGCGGAGAGAGGGAGAGAAAGAAGCAGAGCGGGAGGATGGTGGAGGCAAACTGACGTGGCAGGCGGGCTGAAATGTTCCAGCCGGGATCTGACTTTGGAATTTGCAGGAAATCGTACTGGGTTACGGGGGCCGGAGGGGGGGTGTGATTGCGTGTGTGTGTGTGTGTGCGCATGTGTGCATGTGTGTGCACCTCTGCTTTGTGTCTTTGACTGTTTTGACATGTTGATCATTCATGTCTGTATCAATGCAAGTATGTGCACACACCCAGTTTATTCCCGCCTGTGGTTGTTTATTTGTTTGTGCACGTGCAGTTATGTATTTGGCTGTGTGTATATGTGTGTGTGTGTGTGTGTGCGTGTGTGTGTGTGTGTGTGTGTGTGATGGGGGTGGGGGATCGTGTGGAGCTGTGAGTGATGTAACTGTTGGGCCTGCGCCGCTCCTTGTGTTAGTGCGGACGTAAACGCTTCCAGATGTCTCTGCTCAACAGAGAAAGCTGGCACCCCATCCCCCCAGAGCTCCTTCATGCTCCTCCTCGTCTTCCTCCTCCTCCGCCTCCTCCTCCTCCTCCCCCTCCCCTCCGTCACCAGACTTTTCTCCATCTCACCAGCTTGGTGGTCGTCCACACAGAGGAAATGCATTCCTTTGTATCTGCTCATCGGAGAAGTGTCAGAAGTGATGTCTTCTGTTTTCCTCCCCCATTACTGAAATATAAACAGTCCATTTGTGTAGATATGCCTGTGCTGTTGTTGTTGTTTTTGATGTATCATGTGCTTCCTGTAAAGACACTTTTCTCTCTGCGTTAGGAGAAAGAAAAGAAGTACATGCTGCCGTTGGATAATCTGAAGATCAGGGATGTGGAGAAAGGCTTCATGTCCACGAAGCACATCTTTGCAATCTTCAACACAGAGCAAAGGTCCGGGTCATGTTCACAGACTGAACGAACGTTGCCCTCGGCATTGTGTTTTTTTTGCGCTCTTGCGTGTCCTTGTGCTCTGAATCAAGCGACATTTTCACATCCACTCCTCTGTTCTTTGCATGTGCAGGAACGTCTACAAGGATCTTCGTCAAGTAGAACTGGCCTGTGATTCTCAGGAAGATGTGGACAGCTGGAAAGCTTCATTCCTCAGAGCGGGAGTGTATCCAGAAAAGGACCAGGTATGTGAGTGCTTTAAAAGCCCTGACTTTAGTTCATATTTCATGCATTGACACCGGACTGAATGCGATTGTGTTTTTGCTTCAATTTTGTTATCTGACAATCTGTGTCATCGATTCCGACAGACGGAGAGCGAAGACGCGGCTCCTGCAGATACATTCTCCATGGATCCTCAGCTCGAGCGACAGGTGGAAACCATCCGCAACCTGGTGGACTCGTACATCGGCATCATCAACAAATCCATCAGAGACCTTGTGCCCAAGACCATCATGCATCTCATGATCAACAGCGTGAGTCCATTACTCCATCTGAAACAGACCTAAGAATAGAATAGAATTGAGTAAAATGGAAAGCATACAAGTTGCCAGGTCAGCCCAGGTGTCACTCAAGAGGCCACACCCTTAATTGTGCAAAATTCCAGCTTTTCCATATTGTTCCTGCTTGGTCAGTATATTTATTATCCTGCAAATATATCACTAAATACCACTGTATTACATGTAGGAGAAATCCTTGTACATAGGGTTAGGGTTAGTGAACTGAGATAAGATCAAGTAAACTGTTTAATTAGGTCCAAATGTCACTGAATTGCAGGGCTGCGGTGACCATTGTGTTGTTGGTAACAGAGTTTTATATATAACTCGAGGCCATTAACTTGAAGACGCTAATTAACAGAGTTTATGACACTCACTGTGCCTTTATTATCTTTCATTATTCTTGTGAGCTCACTTGATGAGGAGTTCAGCAGCAGCTTTAACACACACACACACACACGTAGATTTATACACGCTCCACCAACTTTATGCTGTCGTCCTCGCCGAGGATTTACAATCTCTGGATTTATCTTCCCTCGTTCTGTTCCGTTCCCTTCCTCAGCCTTCCACTCTCAAAATTTACGAATCTCCTAATTGTTCGTCTCCTGGCCTCTCTCGCTCCACACCTGACAATTCCCAGTTTTAATCACTGCGCGTTTTCACCTCCCGTGTTTCATAACAATCTGAACTCCCACTCAGGCCAAGGATTTCATCCACTCGGAGCTGTTGGCCTACCTCTACTCGTCCGGGGACCAGAACAGTCTTATGGAGGAGTCGGCCGATCAGGCCCAGCGCCGAGATGAAATGCTCCGCATGTATCACGCGCTCAAGGAGGCGCTGCATATAATTGGCGACATCAGCACCAACACAATCTCCACCCCAGTGCCCCCACCCGTAAATGACACTTGGATCCAAGAAGCCAGGTGAGACGGTACAGTGAAAAGTCACGCTGTGCTTTTATTTTGTAGTATCACATCAGCATGAGAGAGGTCAGTGTGTCTTTGTAGAGACCTCGCGCTGAGCGATGCTCGTGGAAGGTGACCGAGAAGAGAATCTTGCGTATCCAGTCTCATTAATGTTACATCATCACTGTCACCTCATCGTCCGATCATCTCCTCTCAGCCCGACCCCTCAGCGCAGGCCGGCTCCTTCGACCGCCCCGCCCCCTAACCGCCCACCCGCAGTCCGAGGGGGACCGGCACCTGGACCACCCATGAACCCTTCCCCTGCCTTTGGGGTTCCGCTCAACCCGTCTCCCGCCTTCGGTGCGCCGCCCATCCCCTCTCGCCCAGGCCAGCCCATCAACGCCTTCAACAGCCACCAGGATCCCTTCAGTGCGCCCCCTCAGATCCCCTCCAGGCCGGCCCGCGTCCCACCCGGTGTTCCCAGGTAACATGTCGTCTCCTACGCCTTTATTCTGTACTTTTATTGTGGTGTATTGTTATTGTTTTCTAACAAAAAACTTTTTTTTAAAGTCACAAACACAATTTATCATTCCTCACATTTTTTTTATCCCTCTCCTTAAAAACACATTTCTTTGAATCCGCTCTCTCCTCTCACTTTTAGTCCCTTCTCTCTTACTCCCTTCCTCCTCTGTCGGGTTGTAGTAGTTTCTCCGCTGTCTCTCTGTGAGGGAGTCTCACTCTTTGTTCCATATCTTCTCTCCCCATTGCAGCCGAAGACCCCCCGGCGCCCCCTCGCACCGGCCCACCATTATCCGCCCTGCTGAGCCCTCCCTGCTAGACTAGATGTTGGCCATTACCCCCACCTATTTGTGTGCGTTTGTGCGTCGGTGTGTGTATCTGCACATTGTAGGGCAGGGGACGCGGGGGGGGGTTCGGGGTCGAGGGGAGGGTCTGACCGATCACCGTGCAAACATTTGCATCGTTCCAGCCGTGTTTAAAGTATTTTTCAAACATTGATAATAAGCTGCTAACATTGTCTTTATCAGTGCACATGACAGAAAGTAAGAAGGCTCATAACCACTTTAATATTACATCAGACTGCTGTGAAAAGAGCATAATTCAAGCTAAACTCAGCTCATCTGTGGCAGGCATCAACTTGAATCAGCGGAGATCATCTGTCACAGTCAGGCTAAGAGCCTTTTTTTATTTTTTTTATTTTAATTTCAAAAACTTCAGGATCCCCTCAAATCACCTAATCACTGTTACACGCTGGCGTTCCTCTCCCCTCCCTCAGCCCCTTTCGACGCCCCAGAATAGATCACCGTGTAATATCCACACTTAACTGGTTGTTAATGTTTTACCGGGATTACATTTCCTGACTGATTTCATACTGAGAAGAGAACAATATCTTATTGTCTCTTGTTGTTGTTATTCTGGTGGTGTTGATTACGACTCCCATCCCCCTTTGTGTCATTTTATTTTGAGTGGCCTTGTCCTTTTAATGACCGTTATAAATGTAGCTTTAAAAAAATGAAAATCTAATCTCAGCTGAAGTGAAGTCAGGAGGAGACAAGGGGCAGGGTTGTCTCAGAGAGTAACCCGCAGCTTCACTTTGTCTTGTTTAAAATAAATAAATAAATAAAAAAAGGAAAAGAAACATCCACGGTGAAAAAGATGTCCTCCTGACTGACTGTTATTATCCGAGCACTTCGAACCATTTTAGCCTTACAACCAGCCACACACAGAACAGGGATGTCCGTTAACAGAACACTATGCACAGAGAAAACAAGGAGAGTGAGGCTTTATGGGAAACTCTCTCTCTCTTTCTCTCTCTCTTCCACTTTCAGCTAATTCCGTGTCGCTGAAACCTTGAATTTTTAAAAAATCCCTTTATTCTCAGCTGAACCCCAACGAGGCCCTTCAGCCTTTGGGTAGACTTTGTTCATTCCTGGATTAGCTGGCTCACACAGAACAGAACACGCAGCACAGTTTCCTCTCGGAGAGGATCAAACAGTGAACAGTGGGGTGTGTCCCGCGATGTAGTATAATGGTGGTGTTAAGCATTAGAGGCGTTGGCACATCTCTGTCTGTCTGGGACATTCATCATCGCTATCTGTTCCTGCTTCTATATATTAAAAAAAAACTATTGTAAATAGCTGGCCTATACGGGGGAGTTAGCACTTGTGTTTCATTGAATAGCAGGGATGATGACATGAAAAGACATAATCGAAGCCTCAAATGTCAGAAATGTAGGTGTCATTCAAAGATACAGTGTGTAAGATTGAGTCACATGGGATCAAACAGCAGAAGTAGAAGAGAGAATAATCCTAGTAATGTTCTAAAATGGGACCTTTTTTAAATTTACATTGCGAGCAGGTCCTGTCTATGGAGGCTGTAGAGTTGCACCGCCATATTTGTTTACGCTAGCTCAGAATGGACAAATGAAACGGGGTCAGGGTCTTACCTTCCAACATCACCACCAGATGTCACTGAACCCTACGCACTGTACCTTTAAAATGCCATTAGTTTTGGATGCAGGGATACACAGATTGGTCATCTCCCTTTGCATTATTTATAACCGGGGCATTTCTTACTTCTTTGGCTGCCATTGTATGAGATGCGTATCATGATATATTACCCACAATGCCCTTCTTCTACCAGTCTGTTAGAGATTCTGCTACAGGGATCTGTTTATTGTCTAAACACTCGGGGCTGATCATACACATCTGTGATCATTTGATAATGATTGTTTTTTTTCTTTGATATTTCTAGGTGTTGGGGGCGGTGTGGGTGGGGGGGTGCGGTGTGGCGCTGGGGGAGGGAGGGGGCGATATCAGGATGTTTTTTCATTCGTGGTTTGATGAGTAGATGTGGTGAGTGGGTGTTGGAAATTGTGGTGTATGAAGGCACATCCTGTCTTGAGAAGATGTCTAGACAAGTTCTCAGCACCGAGGACGGAAACTTAATCACACGACCTGATAAGAGAAGGAAAAAGAAAAATGCAAAATTTCCCGAACCACAGACTCTCGAGACAGAATGTGTCGTTTGTTTTTTCTCCCTCTGCGTTTCTGCACAGGTCCGGCTTTCAGTGACAGTGCCAGGAATAGAAATGTTTAAACCATTAAAGCATCATATCGGACCTGGGATTCACAAAGTTCCTCTGGTCTGACTCCATCCCCTCGTTTCCTGGTGCCTGTCACTCAAGCTGGCTGTGTGAGAACCCCAGACTGTAAATGCCCTGTGATCCAGTAGGTTGTGCTCTTCTCCCTCTTCTTTCTCTCCCCTGTCTGGGTCTGGTGAAAGGGGTTGGAAATCAATCTGCAAAAAAAAAAAAAAAAAATATACCCACTTTATTTTTTTTTTCTTTTGCGAACCCTTGTCAAGTGCCTCTGTAGCAGTGGATTGATTTGAATAAACAAGAAAATGAACTAATTCAGAAAAGAGTAAATAAAGAGGTGTTGTGTATAATAAAGGGACTGGCTCTGGTGGTTGGTGTCTCCTTGTGTCCTGTTTTATTCTCTCTCTCTCTCCCTCTCTCCCTCCCAGACGAGGCACTGTAGCGCCCCTCCTGGGCTTCCTCTCCTCTTTCGCCTTCCTTGCCATATCTTATCCAGTACACACTGACACAAAGCAGCTCATGTTCCTATGGCAACTGTCCACCGGCAGCCTCCCTGCTACAGAGAGGCACCGCCTGTTCTCAGGTCACACATGTAGATTTTCATGAAATGTCATGAGATGAACAAAAGAATCAATACCTGTTTATTCTGATCGATTTTTTTGCCGTTGTAATTTCAGTGTCGATATGAAAAACACCTCGCAGGTTTTCATCGTCCAGTCCTTTAAAGTCAATTCTGTGACTTTTTCTTACAGATTAATGTGCTAACACTTTGTTCCTCACAAGAAAGGTGTAAACATTAATTTTTATTATGTGATAAATCCGTTAAAACCTCAGTAATGATATTCCATTAGAGGCACAGTGTGCATAGATTGTATTATAAGACCTGGATGCATTGTCAGATGTGATGGTTCTTCATGCATCACTGAGACTTCCAGAGAGAGCACCTGCTCCTGCTTATATTTATGGGCAATGAAACAAAAACCTTCACATTCGGGGGAGTCTTCACCCTCACAAAAGGACGTTTTAATAATTCTTATCCCATTCCTGCAAACAGAAATGGACCTAATTTGAACTAAATCTTGCGCACTGGACCTTTAAGCTGCTGCAGAAATGAATAAATAATGTATCTCATTATCCGGCACTGGGAGAGTAGGAGAGGATATTTGGAGATTTGCCTCTTCACCGATTCAGTACCTGGCCGTTGCCATGGCCGGGTTGTGTCGTGTTTCCTGTCAGAGTGTGTGTCACAAGGTTAAAGGATTGTCTGATTGTCCCTGAACAGGCGCCCAACTCCACGTCGAAACCAGTGGTGACCTCGGCCGTGGATGGGAAATCACCTTGGTCTGTGACAACAGCAGCAGGACCACAGAGGAACAACACCACCGAGATAAATTTAAAAAAAAAAAAGAAAGATGAAATAAAACATATCAATTTGTTTGTATGTATGTATCCAATCATTTCGAAACATGCATTAAAATGTATTTTAATGCATGCAACATATTTACTCCTGCTGGTAGGACAGATTCAGTGCAGTGAGGAGGCCAAAGATGAGGTAAACACTACTCCAGTCTCAGGATAGGGGGCGTACGTGAGCCCACGTCACCGCGATAAGTAGCTTCTGTGCTCCACAGTTGCTCCTCTGTGATGCTAAGCTAACGTAGCACGCTGCCACCGTGTATCCTCCATACAACTCTTCTTCCTCAGACGCTGCTGATACAAAGCAGACGGCTGCACAGACCGAATAAACAATTCAAGAACAGTTACAGCGCCGTTAGTACAAGAAATCGCGTAAAAAGGTCATTCTTTAGTAAAGGGTCCGAAAATCGAGTATTATGTGTTGTTCAAAACCTAACGAAGGTTCGAACCCATGGCCAAATGAAGTAACCATTCAAGTAACTAAAGGTCTAATCGTCTACGCCACCAAGGCAACAACTATTTACGTTTTCTAGATGTATTTATTTTGACTCCCGAGACAGAGGACTTGAAAAGACTTGAACCTGTTACCAACCGTTTCAGGAGCTATGGATCAAACCACTGCGCCACCATGTTTCTGTGATTTTAAGCTTCTACTAGGAGATTCATACAGTCTTTTAGGACAGATATAGTATACTATGTCGTCCAAAATATGACAAAAACGTCACACTATAGTATGTCGTCCAAATATATGGAAAAACGCCATAGCATAGCATGTTGCCCGAAATTGCGATAAAAACGGCAGGGTATAGTATGACGTCCAAAATGTTGCACAGTCCTAATAAACAATTAAAGAACAGTTACAGAGCCAATAGTGCAAGAACAAACTCAATGGTTTGTTTCCTTTACAGCTACGACCAACCGGAAAAAACACCGGATGTACTTCTTCTTCTTGTTCTTAGTTGGACTGTG
>JAFBJT010108971.1:0-26432 GCA_016785325.1 Chascanopsetta lugubris
TATATATATATATATATACTGAATATATATTTGGCTTGTGCACATATCCCAAGATGTTTGCACTCGAGTCTCATAATTACAGTGGAAACCTTATTAGAATAAATTGTGCTTCATCACACCTGTAGTGATGAATCTTCGAGGTATCAAAAGCCACTCACGCAGCTGCAGGCACGGTCACTTGATCGGACGCGTATTGGAGGAGCTGTAATCCAGCTTTCCAATTTCAGATGATTTAATGAAGAAAACGAAAGTTCAACAAAAACTTTGCGCTCCTGCGCCTGACTCAGCTGCACACAGAGCGTGGCGTCATGGCCTATTTAAAGGAACATACAGGCTTTCTGATTAACATACAGGTATTCTAACTTTGACATTCTTTTAATTGTTCATTATCAAAACGATTACAATATATATAACAAACAATCATGCATCCTCTAAATCTAAATGAACTTCAGTCGTTATATTGCGGTTCTTACAGCGCCCTTTCCTGTCATGAGCAAGGGCATGCAGTGCAATCAACTCTTCATTGAAGAGATAGTGTTTGTTACTGAATATGAAAAACAGGCTCCACCGTTATCAGTTTTATTAAAAAATGAACAATTTGCACACAAACAAACCACTACATTTCTCCTCCATATTCTACATTACAACACGTGTGGCCTTTTACATACAAAGCAGCAATGGACTGCTGTTTCTCAAAATTGTTTTGAATTGCCTGAGTAACCATCCTCGCTCCCTGTGTGTTATAAAGACATGGCATAAAATAAACAGCCACGCCGCACTCAATTTTGCTCCTGCTTTGCATTGATGATTCCGTAAAAACCAAGTCCCTAAAATTTATGGAGCAGAATTCCACGGAGGAGAGGAGGTAATGTGGTTCTGTGGTTAGAGTTTCCTTAGTGAGCGCGATACATGCAAACACTTCTGTCCATCTCACTTCTGCTCTGGTGATGGAAAACAATTTATGTGCCGTTTTTCAAGCACAGGCCCGGCTCCATCTCCGAAACAGACCTTGAACGAGCGAGTGTATTTCAAAAGTTATAAACCCGATGCACTCAAACAAGGCAAGAGGGAGGGCAGAGGAAAACACCGTCCACGCTGCCCCATTTTGTTGAAATTCGGTCGTGATTTTAGGAGGCAATTAATCTCGGAGGAAATAATTGAGCCGCCACTGCCAAGAATACTTGAGCAGGATGTAGGAAATGACAGCTTGCTGGAGATGAGGTGCCTCAGAGTAGAGTAAACATGGGAGCCGATGGTCCGTATAGTCATTAAATTGGCAAGGCATTCTTATTTTAGTGATGCACAGGACATAAGAGACATGAGAACACATAACACAAAATGACATGACTTCCTTTTAGCGACCATATACATTATAAACAACAATCAATGTCAAATATATGCAATGTTTCTGCACTGCAATCGCTAGTAGATCTGGTGGTTCTCACTGAATTGTAGTTTGAACATGTGTCTCCACTTCCTCCATTTCAGCTCATTTGAAAATATGTTTATCTCTCCATTACCACTGCACCATCTAGTCTCCATCTAGTCTCCGTCTCGTCTCCATCTACTGTCCCAACTTTCCCAGTCTCATAAGCAGACTTGGAAAATTGCTCACCCTGCGTTTAGTCTGAAACCCCTCATGTTGCATTTTCAGGTTAACAAGGGCCGATACCTTTCATCATGGTTGAACTTTGAAGACAATTATTTCCCACTGTCACCCTGCCCGTATGGCTGCAGGATAATTTCCCTTATTTTTTTTTTTTTACATCAGTGAGTTACGGGTGCAAAAAGTCTGATAGCGAGATGCACTGGTAATGACAATCGAGATATATACATGTAGGTATAGACATGTATACCATGTGGTACCTTAGGTACCTGTGGCTATTTGGTCTGCCACTTGTTTGGGTTGTGACGTTACGGATCAAGCTGAAAGAGGACATGCTGTCACCTATTGTAGCTGAGTCACCTGTCCTCTGCTCAGTCAATCCATGGGCCTCCCATGCTTGCAGACTGGGAGGACGGGGGTCCAATTGATGGGACTAGGACTAGGTTTTCACTCGGTACTCTTTCCCATACCTCGCGTCGGCAAGTAACTGGCTGCTGTGCCGGCAATATGATTATTACAACATATGATATGACAAAAAAACACCCTATGAGAGTACAGGTATATAGGTGTCGGGTGGAGATGGATGTGTGAGTGTGTTGCATTGGACCCACCCTCCAGACAGTTTTTATTAGTGTAACCCGGCTGACGGGCTGTGATGGTGAGAGACCTGCATTAGTTGTTAGAAACCCAGATGGTGAGCATCAAGCTCCACTGTTCTTTTGAATAACAAATATCCCAAATCAGTCTGGTAGATCCTGTTTATTCTTATTTTAATCTTGCCATCAATGACACTGTGTAGTATTGCTTCCTGATTGTTTCAAGCAGCTGGGCTCCAGACCCACAGGGGTCATGCGTTGGCCCTTGTTTTCACACATGGTATAGATATTGAACTTCACGTCCCGGAGGATTTATGTCTCGGTGAACACAAATGTATTTTATTTGACATTTGTTTTACTTTGAGGTCTTGGCCATGTGTTGCCATATGATATGTAGCCAAAGACCCCGCTGCTGTCAATTTTATCAGTGTTTCAGGGGAACATTGTTTTTCGGGATGGAAACATGGACTGTTTCGCCCAGTCACTCAACACTCGTATGTTCCTCTGGGCTAGAAAAAGATTCCCTCCAAAATGTCATCTTCTCCCAGAAGATAAATGAAACTATTCAGCGCTTTTGGGGCAAACTACAGGACTGCAATCACTAAGACTGCATCTCAGAGAATGTACAGTATGTGCCCTCAATCACAAAGAGAGATGATTAAGAGATCTTCTTTCATCTAATATCCTCATGAGCGAGAGAACCCCTGAAGTCCTATGTGCTTCCATTAACTATGGCTCCACTTGTGCTCCAGATCAGTACGATGTCTGCAACAGTGACTGCAGTAACTAATATCTCAGAGACACCTTTGTAAATTTGAGACCACACATCTCATTGTTAAGTATTAAAATCATCTATTTTACTGCTTCCAGGTCATGGCCCCGCTTTTTTTTAAAGATAAACCAGTCACTTGACTCAGTGTTTGAACTTTCATTCAAACTATAGTCAATAACTCTGACTCTGACTCGTCCTTGCCCTATAAGTAGACCTGTTGGTAAACCTCCCCTTTTCTCCAAACACTTTCCAAAGAGTTCAGTAAACTACATTGAAAACTACTACCTTTATATACATATGTTTTGAGTTGTAAAACATTGAGTTGTATTAACACCTTTAAACCCGGCTCATTGTTTAATTGCAGACAGGAAAACAACAACTTGCGGTAAAATGCAAATACTACCAGGTTTCCATGATTGACTTGTAAAGTGTAATCGCTGAGCAACAAAGCTACAGATGAATGACCCTGAATGAATAAACACTGTGGATTCTTATTTGGATCATGGGCCCACAGATGGAGCATCCTCCTGTTGCAGTAGTAGTGGTTTGATTACAGTCTTTATGGTTCAATAGACCACAGTTTTCCTGGATGTACCAAATAGTTTGTGTTTAACATCAAGAAACAGGAGAACACAACCACGATCAGTCAATACTACAATAAAGTGACTGTACATATACTTTCCTATCTCCATCATTAAAGATCTTGTCTGTTAAGATTTTCAAGGCTCCCATGACAGGAATTGATCCTCATCATCATGTTGTTCTCACTTGTGTACAATCACTTGAAAATAGGAATCGTTGGGGCTATTATTCTTTGCTAAGTGCCTCCTATTTCAAGAGTATACTCTTCCATGGAGTACCATCGATCTACAGTAGCTCTGAAGAGTCATATTAACCATAGGTCTGTGGATATTGCAAAGAACAGGCTGGTACTTAAACAATACTTTGCACTACACCGCTGGCTTTCTCCTATGCATTAGTTTGGAGAGTGATACACACTGGAAAGCTGTGACCTGCTTAGAGCAAGATAGAGACTGTCACTAAGCATAGAATTCTGTGCAGACCCACTTCTACGAACCGTGACCCCTGGCTGTCTGCTATCCAGATGCTCTCGAATCCGACTGTAAACAACACACACTATCAGTGAGTACCTGTAACTGTGTACTCAATAGGGTTCCCGTTTCCATCGGAATTGTTCAATTATTTCTCCTGCTAATGAGCACAGTTTTACCAATCCAAGGAAATGTTTAGCAGGGAGATAATGATCTGCTGATACTCCTGTGTTTCTGCATTCTGTAATTATTGCTTTGGTGTCAGCTGCAGCACTTTCACAAGCCAAGTTGTTTCCCTGACAGGCGTATGGAAATTGCAGTTTTGTGTTCAACTTGATTACCCATACCTCTCCTCTAATGTGGCAACCTGAAAGCTGCTGAGGATGCAAACTGGCCAGATGCTTTCTGCAATTGTTTTTGATGAGTCAGTGTTTGTGTACAGCTGTGATCAATCAGGCCAATATCTTTGATAATAGTCTAGCTATTTACCTGCAGCAGAACAGGAATACATTTGCATTCAAGCTTAAGCGTGAATTCCCTCTGCCTGTGGGGAAATGGATTTTAGTTGATCTTGGTTCATACACATGTCTAACAGAGAATGGGTTTCTATCAAGTCACCTGAGATTGATTCATCTCGGTGCCACAGCTGTTTCATCTGCTCAGGGTTCAAGGTGGGGACGGAATGAACACAATAAAACAGGTGCAATATGCCCACCTGTGAAAAGGTGCAAGCAATCTTGTGAAATTGTCATCCAGCAGCAGCACGGCGTCATGATGTACAGGATGAGAAACATTTTAAGTGGCTCGGTTTTTATTGACAAATCAAACATTTCGTCAACGAGACTACGCTTGTATTTAGATTTTGATTGACAGCAGCTTTGAATTGACCTTGAATGGACACAAAGAGAGAGAGAGAGAGAGAGAGAGAGAGAGAGAGAGAGAGAGAGAGAGAGAGAGAGAGAGAGAGAGAGAGAGAGAGAGAGAGAGAGAGAGAGTCACCCGTGAACACTCCAATGACACTCCAGCATAGCTGTTAAAGGACAATGACACATAACAATACTGCTTTGTCATCTTATTTCATCGGCTTGAAAACATATTATGTTTACACTTGTGTTGATTATGAATGTAAGGATACTTAGCACTTATCATATCACATCCCCTCCATTGAGGACTAGCTTGAACTCTGAAAGCAAATGCAGTCTTTTGTAATGGTATGGTTCTAATGGAGTTTGTAGGATATAGTAACACCTAGTGGTAAAGTTGCGTGATGCAGCTGAATACCCTTAATTTCAAATTTCTCTTTCAGCGTTTAGGATGATTCAGTTTAAAAAACATAGTGGAGTGACATGGAGGCCCTGCCCCTGATGTCAGTGTAAAGGGCTCATTCTAAGGTAATGAAAACAGCAGTCAATCAATTAAGATAATAAATATGCTAATGTGAATATCAGTATGTAGTTTGTTTTACATTCCATTTATGAAGGATTAATTCACCTCACTCTTACATACCGGGTTATTTTCTCCATTCAGCCGAGTATAGTCTGGAAAGTGAGTTTCAAAAAACCAATAGTCTCTTCTGCTGGCGAAGTAATGATTTGTCGTTGCTATTGATCAGCAGCTCTATCAAGCCCCTCAATCAGATATAAAGTTCCTCTGAAATATTTGGTACCACCCTCGGGGTCCCAAAGTTGCACAGAAGTCTTTTCTAATTGCAGTTTTCCAATAAGTTAAAGAATGCTACTGTGTAAAAACTGGATGCTTGATGACAGTGTGACCACAGCTCGTTTTGACAGGGCCGATGAACATGTGTCAGCACACTTCCTGTTGAAAGCCACTGAACAATGGAAGTATGTGATCAGATTTGCTGAAGTGAACATCCTTCCATTCTCTTCCTAAACTAATGTCATTTTAGTCTCTTTTTTTTTTTTCCCTTCCTTCCCGGACCTTCTGTTCCCTCACTTGGCAGCCCATTTCCTGGCTGCATGCTCTGCTGTTTCCTGCTCCTTGAATCAGATTGAAGCGGTGGTGTGTTTCCGTTGGGCCGACTGCACACAGCTCTGGAAGTGAGCTGCGGGCTACCAGCCCTGAGAAGTATCACAAGTTAAAGCAAATCACAGCTGAGTTCATTTTAATAGCTCTGGGGATCACACACACACACACACACACACACACACACACACACACACACACACACACACACACACACACACACACACACACACACACACACACACACACACTATTAACTCATGCTTTTGGTTAGGTCATGCATTGCATATCAGTTCTATGACTCCAGGTTATTTAAAACCTCATCACGTCCTATTTACACGCAGAAATGAAATAATTATATACACCACACCATATGCTATTAACAACCAAAGCCTTCAAAAATACTGTAATCACCTAATTCAATCAAGCGTTGCTGTGATTTGGTTACAAGCCAGACATGTTTATTATCGCCGCCGCCGCTGCTGTTCAATAATAGCACTTTGATTTGTTTGGAGAGCGGTAGCTGTGTTTTATTTCTCGTTTATCCGACGCACCTCCTGCTGTTTCAGAGTCGAGCCTCTCCAATATTAATTTGACACTGTGTAAATCACACACATCTTAGCCAAGGTATTTCCACGCACCGGATTTCAGCTTGAGCGCTCGAATGCGAGCGAGTCGGGGACAGGGTTTGTGCTGCTCGGCTCCAGATGGGCAGGGTTGTATCTGCCGTTAGTGGGCTCCAAGGCACGGGGGCCTGTGTGGAGCGTAAACAGATGCTGCTCTTTAAACGGGACTTCTGACATTAACAGCGGTTAGTGCACTCCTGCGAGGCCTCCCTTTACAGCTGTTCTGAGGCCATTTTGTCTTTTAATTGGGATGGGAGAGATCATAGATTACATTATTCGAGCTGAAGACACTGCGGGCCAGTGGGCTCCCTCAGTCGGACCCCACCCCCCTTCTTCCTCCTGTTCTTTGGGCCGCTGCTCCAGCCTGATTATTGGCTGTACATAGTGATGTCGGGACATATCGCGTTTTACAGGCTTTCATAGGGGGCAGCGGTGATTCAGTGGCTTGGAAGCAAAGGTCATTAGTTCAAATCCCGCTCAGAACCTGCTGCAGCCTCACTGGCCCGGACACTGATGCCATCGATGGCCCGATGTGTTCTGGAAGAAATACCACGCGGCCTGGACTTCTACCTCTAATTAGCTTAGTCTTTAAGTTGAGGCAATGGCGTTTGCACCAAATTTCCTTTCAGTGGTGTCGCCAAGTCACCAAATCGTACACACTGCACCTTTAATGTAAATATCTTCCTGTGTCATTGTGCGATTCGACTGTGACGGAAACCGAGCATACATTGTTCAAATTGGATAAATGCATTGATTTCAAGTAAAGTTACCGCAACACAAACACAGCGATGATGAAGATGCAGTTGGATATGCATGGGAGGAATTATGAAAGCCAGCAAACGCAGCAATCGCAGTTGCTGTGGCCTGCGTCACTGCGACACAGCAGCTATCCAGAGACTAGTCTGCAGGAGCGACGTGCAACCGTAAACCGAGCTTTAATCATACTTTAATCAAACCTGCTCCCTGTGGCCCTCACAGAGACAAACTGAACTATTAACGTGCATGGGACAACTGTATGAGAAAGTAAACACCCCTGAGGTATGTGTATGTTGGCAACCAGAGAATACACGCATTTGTTTTGAAAATGTATTTTTGGAATCCATCATTTATATCCCTCATATTTCTGTGTTTATATATATATATATATATATATATATATATGTTTTTTTTTTTTTATTTCTTTGAGAAAAAAGAAAAACACATAACTACATATCATGTTTCTTTAGGCTAGCGAGCTGCCTGTCTAGACTGGGGTGGCCTGTAACCAATACCTGCTGTCTGGCCATGCAGCAGTGACACGTTATATATTTGCAGGGAGACAATCCCTGTATTTATGTATGAGTTAAGAATGCCCAAGAGACACCGGTGGAGATTACATATCTGCAACCATAGTGGCGGAAACCAATGACACACGGCTGTTAACTCAATTCAAACTTGATTAGGCCAAATTGAAGAGTGAATGCTCCCTTTCTTCCAACGACCAGGGAGAGAGGAGGCAGGGAGAGTTATTGACAGGGTATCAGTGCCCACAGAGCCGCCCACAGAGCCTGAAGTGGATGTTGTTGGGTTTTTTTCTACCTCAAAGGCTTCACAGAAAAGAGGTCAGGCTGTTACCAGAACATACAGTTTATCCACTGAGGTTGTTTAGCAAATGTGTTTTTCTTTCTGTTGTAAAACAAAAATAAATATGTCAGGATGTGTAATCCCATCAGTCAGGGGCGAAGGTTTCTCTTTTTTCTTTAACTTGGCACCAGAGAGAACGGACACTCCACACAAAGCAGACATCCTAACACACAGGGCCACATCAGCATTATGGCGGCCTTTTAAAGGGCCAGTTTTAACCGTAAGGCTATGTAACTAATCACTCTTTAAAGGTGCAGTGTGTGAGTTTTTGTCACTTCTATCCATTAGATTACAAAACAATTATATAGACATTTTTTTTTTACAAATGTGTAATCACCCCAATGCATGACTTGCTTTTTATATAACCCCCAAATGAGCCCTTTAAGGTATATTTACAACATGGGGGCCGCCATCCTTTTGCAGTAGCCCAAAGTGGACATACTAAACATCATTTGAGCTTTAATGGCAACAGAGGGCTACCATAGCTTCTACTGCATGCTCAAATAGGAAGGGTAAGGTGGTGGATACAACAACATGCAACTTCACCAATAGATGTCACCAAATCTTACACCATGGCCTTTAAAGACATCGTAAAATGATAGTATCCATTTTTGATTATTGTCTTTCCAAGTTACAGTTATTATTGTGCATGCATTTTACATGCACACACCTTTAAACTCTCGTGGGCAGCATAAAATGACATCAGCAGGCCTTGAGTTTGACATTGCTACCAGAACAGGCAACACGACCAGCGGCCGATCCATATCATTGAACGGTGCCGTGTATAAGATGTAGGTGAAATGATTTCAATTATTTTATTTTCAAAATTTGAACGAACAATAATCATAACAGATGAGCTATGAGTGAACAAACACCTGGATTTCTTGTGCACAGATTGAGCCCTTTATCTCAATGTTCATCCGGAGCTGGTCCTCTCCACGGGGGCAGCCATCTTCTTACGGTAGCCCAGAATGGACAAACCTAACACCTTTCGGGTTTTACATGTTTGGAAGGTCAGGTCTGGGGTGAGGGCTATTCAGCTGCAACATTCAACTCCATCAACTTCATGTTACTGAACCCTACACTCTGTCCCTTTCAGCATGCAGAGTGCTCTGAGGAGTCAGTCCTGAACTATACTGACATCCAATGTTCCCTCTAATTTAAAATGGTACAGAAAACAATATGATTGGTCTAATTCAGGGGTGTCAAACTCAAATACACAGTGGGCCAAAATTTAAAACCTGAACAAAGTCGGGGGCCAACATTGAACAAATGAACCTTTTAATATGAACCCAAACTAATTTTGCTTTAACATTGAATATGAACCAAGCAACGCTTATTACTATACAATATATAACTTAATAGTGGAGTCACGCAAAATCAAATTTCAAATAAAAAAAACACATCAATGGCATTCATTTATTGAATAAAATTTAAATAAAAATCGTATGCCTCTTTTCTATTTGCCACGGTGACTCCACAAACAAGACAAACAGGTCTGTCTTTTACATATGTAAACAAGTATTGTACCTCCCACTTGTCCAGAAAGCTCCTGTTTTCTGCCTTTCTTTTCGCCATTTCTGGAAAGGGGTAGCACGGTGACGGTTGTAGCGTGAAATCGCTATGACTACTCTCACAGAGGAGAGGGCGTTTCTGGGTCCTGTCGTAATTGACGTGCCAAAACAACACAAGGCATTAGCGGTGAATGTGCTGTATAATACCGGGGGCCAGCTCTAGTAGTCATTTGGTATTGTCTCGCGGGCCAAATATAATTACAACGCGGGCCAAATTTGGCCCACGGGCCAGAGTTTGACACCTATGGTCTAATTCATTAAATGAGATTAGGTCTAATATTAGATATTAATTAATGAGTTTATGTTGAATTTTATTTTATGCGCTGCATAGATTTTCTTGTGCGCTGAGAATGTGCGAGCTATTGCGCAAGCGCGCAGCTCAGAGGGAACATCGCTGACGTCACTCCTAAGTTTTTCACCACCCTTGTTTTCCGTGAGTAAGCTTCCCCTGAATCCATGGGGGTAAAAAGGAAAAAAAAAATAGTTGCAGCCCCTAATGGTCTGTGCATATCACGCAGCATCTCCCTGCATTACTGCGTGCACTTTGGTGGACGTCCATTGTTTTCTAGCAGCTAGCACAGGATCCTGCCCCATCCTGCATCAGATCTCATTAAAGATTGAAGTGCAGATTAAACGACATCCTCTTTCGCGCACTGCAGCAGTGGGCACGCAGGAGGCACCCGCTTCCCTTGTATTACTCATAAATCAGATTGAACAGGCAGCTCCCGCAGTGGCAAAAAGAAGAAATCTGACTTATTTGCAGCACCAGTGATGAGTTTATTTCATCAGACAGATATTGGAGATGCCATTATTAGAGCTAAATGAGGAAGAAAGTATTATGAATAACAGTGGGTTGTAAGATTTTAGTTGGGATTGTATTAAGAAAGCATTTTAATCATCTAAATCAGATATTTAGCCATCTGCTCTTCAGTGACTCATGTAATGGCAACCATCCTGTCTGGCTGATCACCAGACGTCACTTTGTGCAGGCTCGTTCAGACAGTGTTCTCCTGAAAGGGTCTGGATCCGTCTTTCTTTTGTGCAGCCGAAGAAGAGATAAACCAATTAAAACACTTTGGAGGGAAGAAACCGTAATCCGGCTTCATAAATGATGAATGCCGCCAGAGCCGGCACCGGTCGGTCCTTTACTGGTGGCTCCTCGGTAATTAGAACTTCCATTAACGATCACAGACTCCCTCGTCTTTGAAGTGGTGCCTTAATCCAGACAGAGTCACGTTCTTTGAGTGCATTCGGGGGGGCGAGAGAGCACAAAGACACTAATCTGATGCTGAGTCTGAATTTTGCGATTTGACGGCCGTTACCATGTAAAGAGATGCCTCCGTCTTGGCTTTTAATTAAGATGAAAGGAATTTGGCTCGGCTTTCAATGATCACGTCTTCTATTATTCTTTTTCTGTGCTCCCCGTTCACCTGCACACAAATCTGCAGCATGTTAAGAATTATACTTATCCTCAAGATAGATATGCGCCACCTGATTGGAACAGTTCATTTTCAACGCATGTTCTTTCAATGTACTATAGTTTACCATTCATCTGAGTGCATACGTCTACTAATTTCATTGGCTCTTGTTTTTCTTACATCATACCTTGGTTTGCTGGTTTGAACTTTTATATTCTCTTATTGTAGGAAACAGGAATCATGCAATAGCTGCACTGTTGCTCTGCTGCTGAACCTGCAGCTGTACAAACATACACCATCTGCCTGTGTAGAGGAGGCTGTGGCTTGTCAAAGCGCCCCGATAGCACTGCTTCACTCTGCGAGTCTCAAATTGAGTCGACATATGGACAAAATTTGTAAATAAATAAATAAATAAGTGAATTTAGCTTTAGGGGGCTGGGGTGGTCGACCT
The DNA here is from genome assembly GCA_016785325.1 of Chascanopsetta lugubris. Lineage (NCBI taxonomy): Eukaryota > Metazoa > Chordata > Actinopteri > Pleuronectiformes > Bothidae > Chascanopsetta > Chascanopsetta lugubris. The sequence goes on from JAFBJT010108971.1 coordinate 11,705, forward strand.
CTAACCAGACAATCATTGTTTCAATCCCACGCTACAATATATTCCGCATGTGGAAGAGCCCTCGGGCAAAGACACTAAACCCCAGTTTGCCTCAGGTTCTCAGAGAATACTGCTGCTCATAGATACACTTCATGAATGTTTATGTGACGAGGTAAATGTAAACTGTACTGTGAAGTACTTTTTTTTGGGGGGGGGAAGGGTCATCAAGTGCTACGTACATACTGAGCCAAACACCTATCAGAACGGTGGCACTGTCATTCTGGAGCAAACGCACATGCGGTGTGGCCTAGGAGGAGCCCACTGTTTCTGATGCCCTGCTCCCCAACATAGCTGCCTCTCATCTGCCCTCTTGCAGAGTGCGTTCCACTGTCCACATGATCATAATGCTGGTGTCGTTGTGTCCGCAGCCAAACCCCGATTTCAGCATTTCCCCGTGACACCACCTCAGTCGACCCGCGCAGCTGCCGATTCCATTTAGGTCGTTCATCCATCTCACCCACCTAACTGAATTGCATTTTAATCATGTGTGCTTTTAGCCATCTGCGGCTTCAGTTTTCTCTCATCTCCACAATGCACTCGCGTTTTCCTCCAGGAGACACCTGGACACATGGAGCCCTCTCGCTGACTGACTGGCTGACCCACTGACCGGCCAGGCTTCTGGTCAAGGTAGCCTTGGACAACAGATGGATCGCTGAGGTCACTCAGACGTTTCCATCCTTTACAATTCCAGAAAAGATTCCCTTCACGCAATCCTTTCACAGTTAGATTGTATTTATCAAGTGTGCAGCTCCGGGCCTGTGAGCTGGTAAACACACAAAAGGTAGACTGAGACGTGCTGTGTATTTGCGCGGTGGGACTCGGGACCTGTCGCTGCCCATACCCCCCGATTGGTAGGTGACAGGAAAGACTCGCCGAGGTTAATTCTGGAAAAAAGGATATATCACAGCGCCGAGGCACCCAATGCATTTCAAATGATGTGTCCTTGGAATGCAAGGTTACTGCTGAGTGCTTCTCTTACAAGGAACAGCCTGTGTTACTATAGGTATTATTGAATGAGGCTGACAACAGAAAAGGTCTTGTTGACTTGTGCAGACTGGGTGGTTACACAGAAGGTCTGTCTGCCCTCTGACTTTATTGTTGGCATGAATTTCCCTCAGCTCATTTTCTGTGCGGCCATTTACCTTGTTAACTTGACTTCTGTTGCGACAGCGTCCATGCTCTTTGTAACGGCTTACAGAGCAGCTATCTGAGGGACAGCTGGTTGATTCTGGCCTTTTTTGACCACATTAAGCACTCGGCCATGAGTCAGTGATTGATCTTAGGTATTATCATTGCGGCGATATTACCTACATGTCCCCCATCATATTATCCTCGAACTTTTTTTCCTATTTCACCCGAGCTATCACAAAGTTTCACCCGTCGGCTGTTTTCATCCTCAAATATCAAAGTGAGGAAACCAATTTCTATTTTTGTATCCCGTGGTTTCTGCAGGCTTAGCAAAGGTATTTTATTCCTAATGAATTATGAATGTTTATAAAAAGCAAAAAGAACACAACAATGCGATGTGTAAATAATCAAATGAACATGAAATAAATAACAATAAATGAAAATCAACAAATGGCCAGCGTATAACTCCTGGCTCCTTTGCTCCAAGTTGCATCAAATAGATAACGACCCTGTCTTGAAGAGAGTTGTTTGCATGGTGTCAATTTACATCAAACCGTAAATGCATTTTTAACTCTGACCACATACATCTACAGCTTGTAGCCTCTCTGAAAACAACTAAGGAGGGATCAAGACAACAATGTTAGTTGACTGTAAACTTCGAAAAGCCGTGTTTGCAAAGTAGACCACCAATGGATTCAGAGTAATGTTACAATGTCTTTGATTCTACTTTCGGTTTGTCAGTTTCCACTATCGTGTCCACAGAACCTGTGGCAGAGCAGAGTTATAGGGGACAGTCCATAGTGCTGTTTTATGTTGATTGGAGAAGCATTTGCATACACACATTTTCCTCCAATGTGGTCACAGTGTGTCCCTGAGCACCTTGGGAAATGTTTGGCAGTTGAGGTAATAAACAATCTTCAATGTAGCCTCATGTGATAAGGTTTGGATCCTTAATGCCGAACCCTACCAGCGGTCTTATCATTCCATTCCCCGCACGTGTTGCAATTTGAGGCCAGTTCCATGTGTTGCCTCTCCGTTTCCCACCTGCCAGTATTCTTCTATAGCCCAACGTGAGGGCAATGATGGATTCATACACTGCCATCGCTGTGTGTGTTCAAGAAGATGTCCAGTGAAGGCCATTAAAATGAAGCTTTGAATTGGATTAGCGATGCCGATTCCGTGTCCCACACTGTGGCATGTTTCCATCTATTACAATAAGTGCAAGGATAAGGAATTATTAAGTGAAGTGAGTTGAATAGATCTTCGCGGGGTGCCTCCCTCCATGTTCCGATCGGCTCCACTCTGCAGTCAGCTGCAGCTTTGGTTTAATGTGTTTCTGCAATAGAACCCCCCCCCCCCCCCCCCCCCCCCCCCAAAAAAAGTATAAAATGTGTAAAAGCCACATAAAATGCCCCTGCAGAAGTGACAGGCTCGTCACACAGAAGCTAGTGTACTGGCGTGATTGGTGTTTTTGGAGCTGTCGCAGTGAGGCAGTCTGTGTTCCCTGCCCCTCCCTCTATTGTCAAGGCTCTAACACAGGAACATTAAAACTGACAGTCTCGTGTAAAACTGCAGCGGTTTGGCTGGAAGTGCAGTTCAGTCCCCCCCCCCCCCCCCCCCCCCCCCCCCCCCCCCCCCCCCCCCCTCCCCTCCCTCCCCTCCCCTCCCTTGTCATTACCCCAACTTCTTTTGCTGCTCACCTCTAATAATAGACATTGAACTGTCTGAGGAAGGAACAATGGCGTCTGCTCGTGCCGGCATCCTCACTTACACTTCCCTTTCAGTTGAAAGGCCGTCGGCTCCCGTAAGTATTTGCCAAAGCCGGCAGGAAATCTTGAAGCGACACTGACGCGACTTTATGTATTTTCAGTGAATCTACATGCTTTTCATCGCCGTGTGAGCGCGATGGAGTCATGTGTAAATCTTGGCTTTATCTCATAACCCAAACACTAAAGACGGCCTCATTGGTTGTGTGCGTCAGGGTTCGGGGAGGGGGAAGAAATAAAGAGCTTGGAGGCGAGCCAACGGCGGCAATTAAGCAGCGTGGCGAAGTTCAGCAGGAGGACGGCAATATCATTTAGAGAGATATAACCATTGCCAGTCTATTCTCCCCGTTAACTATCCCCAAGATGACTGTTTTAGTCTCTCCGCCTGCAACACATCTGTCAATTATTTAGTTTGATGTGGTTGATTATGTGTCCCGCTCTCCTGTGTGTATGTAAGCCCAACGCCACCTGATGCAGAAAATAGCTCGGAGATTTATGCGCTGAAGTGAAGTGCATGAAAAAAGACGGTGGTCCACACACACACACACACACACACACTGTGTATGAAGATGGACGTAGCGCCTGTGATGTCACCCGTTGGTTTCTGCCGAGTGCTTTTGAGGCAAATTGTGGGCGAGTCCCTTGTCGCCATCTTGCCGGTTCATTGAAAAACGGGCACAGAGGTGGAACACACAGAGCCGTGGGCGGGCCCATGGTGCCGTTGCGGCACCCGCGGTACCTAACAGGTCGACCCAGCTGTCAATCAAGAGGGCACACCCCTAGATATACACAATTTCAAACATCGCTAAAATAAAAATAAGTGAGTTAGAAAATAATCCCCCCCCCCACCCCCCCCCCCCCCCCCATACATTTGTCACAGACAAACACTGACTGTTACTGATTGAGACCAAAACCAAAGTCGGTATGCAAACTTTAATTATGTTTAATTCACCTCTGAAGTTGTCTGTGGGGATTTGCTTCCCGTTGTTGTCAGCCCCCAGTGGTCAACCTTTGAACTGCAAGTTGTTTCGCTTCCTATTGTGCCTCATCCGTCCTCCTCCCTCCTCGGGTACACACTCACATGGTTGATGCCAAGGCCAATGCTTGCGAGGTGGTTGCATGGGGTTCCATCCAGCTCAATGCAGATGAGAGGATACTTCATCTTGCTCCTCCGTTAATATCTTCTGACGGGTTCAAGAGGTTCCATTAAGCTGAACCGTGTCCTCCTGTGTAAGGATCATTAAAACGTAGTCAGAGGGATGACAGGATGCTGGATGTTTGTAAACCTGATCCGGGGAGACGGATGGATCGAATCAATTCGGTTGACACAAACTGAATGAGTCCTACAGCAGAACATCAAGAGAGATGGAATATTTAACTCTTCTGTGCACCTCCTCTTGCCAATTTGATGATTTATTCAATCACTGGTTTATTTTGGAGGCGGTGCCAAAAGGAAAACACTGCGATTGTACAATGCCGGTGTCAGCACCGAGCCTTTACTATTTCATTGCACTGCGTGGGGCTTCTCTTTTCCTTTAAATCTCCTTGAATAAGCAATTGAAACAGGTTGTCTTGTTGTGTTGCAACAAAAGGCCGCAGAGCAGGAATTCCTCCGCTGGGATGGTGCGTGAACGTGTTTACGGGGGAAAGATATGTTTGATGCGGTGAAGAGAGCGGCGTGTGATCCATACGTGATACAAGAGAAAGAATCAAAACGCTGCTCTTGTCGCAGACTCTGCTATTTCTGTAGCGACGATCATTCCAATGTTGTTGAAAAGGCGGCGATGAGGATTACAGATGAGAACATGGCTAGTGTTTTGTTGTTGTTAGGTAAGGTAACGTTTCTGGAAGCGGGTGCTACACCGTCACAGACTGAATCCAAAGTATGTGTAGGATCTTATGACACATATATTGTAACACTGTATTATATCAGTGTTCCATTTATTTCTGTTGGATTGAACTTTCAGTGTTCTTGCCTGCATCTTGGGACACCCGTGTCTGGCATTGAGGGTCCACTGTGTAAGGTTGAAGTCAAATTGTTTCATTTCTACTGGTGGAATAGAATATTTTTTTGCATCATAGTTTTTGATGAGTGGATAAACACAGTCGTTTTCATAACTCTAGAAAGAGCGTTTTATATACCTGATCCTCTCTGTAGCCTAAACTTGTCGCTATTCCTCTTATGCGGATTACTTTGTCCGTTCTGCTTTTCAATTAAAAACATGGTGGTGCAACATGGCGGCCTCCATAGAGAGAACCCACTCTCTCCTGCTGTAGATATGAAAAGCTCTTTCTAGGGTAATGAAACAAAGACTTTTCTTTCTATCTGAAAACACCACTTAAATTATTTTATATTATTATGTGTCAATGGAGAAGGGAATAAAGTCACCTAATCCTTAAACACATCATGTTTAAGATATTAGATATTGGTGTATTCAGCCATTCATTATATGATGTCAATCACACTCAGATATATGCACTTTCATCTGCCTCAGTCTGAACATGCAGCGATGACACGCTGTGGCGAAGAGCCTCTGTACTGGCACTGTCGTGAGATCCCTGCTTAAAGGAGGCATCTGTGATAATGTGTGCGTCTGCAGCCGGGGGCTCGGTTCACACATCACCTCAACACTTCCACCACTGTGATCAGACGGACGCTGGTGAGAATGGATTCTCTTAAGTGCCGGTTAAGTGCATTCTGCTAAGGAAGTAAGAGACGTTAAAATACGTTAAGCGTGCGGAAGACAATGCTCTCCCCCATAATGCAATGTTCTTCAGCTGTATATGGACCTGCTAATCCTCAGTGTACATCCTTTTGCCCGGCTATCAAGGCCAAGACCCTCATTCCCCGGACTTCTATTTTCAGCGGAGAAAGCAGTGATATGTAAAAAAAAGAAAAAAAAGAAAAAGGGAGTCGATACAAAAAAAAATAAAAAAATAAAAATCACACTTCACTTACCCAGGCTCTCCAATTTAATGCTGTCCTGGCTCCTCCGTCCTGGCCGTGTTATTTTGGATACAGTGAGGTGAACTGTCTGGCTGCCTGGCGGGTACCTAGCTGGGGGTAGTGGGCTGTGAAGGCCCCTGAGGAGCCATGCAGGTCTTTACCATACCAACAGGCCTGATCACCAGTCAGGGAGAGGCTACATTAACTCAGGCCCGATAAATCCAGAAATGAGACTGGATAAATCCGTAATATGCAGCTGCTGGTGCAAATCCCACCAGTGCGCCACAGTGAAGTTTGCAGATAACCTATTTCATCTCAACCAGAAAATGACTGTGACTCTTCAGAGTCGGTGGGTATCAGCTGAACTGTCTTACTGTGTTATTTAACGTGGTGCATATTAGCCGAGGCTTGGTTTGATTTCCTCACGTATTAGTCGTCGTGTATATTCTGTAAATGTCTCGTGTATTTTTAGTGGTGTGCAGGATCGCCCGAGGCCCTCGAGCAGATCGCTGCTCTGAGACGAGAGGACGTGAATTCAAATGTGTGAGAACACGCCACTGTAAACTTTTATATGTGTCATTAAGCGCTTTAATTTGCTTCATTTATTCTGTGGATATTTGTGTCACTTTGCTCTTTGCAGCCGACGTGACTTCACATTACGATTGAGCATTTCCTCGTAGCTCAGCGTCTCCTCATTTAAAGGTCCAGTGCGTAAGATTGAGGTTTTTTTTTATTTTATTTTTTTAATAAAAACAAATTATAATGAGTGTATCATCGCCTAAATTCACAAACTGCTGTTTGCATTAACCAAGAATGAGCCATTCCCAATAACATGTAGAGCTGGTCGTCTTAACGCAGGCTGCCATGCTGCACCTCAGTGTTTTCACAGTGGCCAAGAAGAGACCATAGGTTCTCCCACATGCAAGAGAAGGGTAAAGAAAGGGGTGACATGGAACTTCCCCACTAGGCGTCACACATTCTTACAAACTGTAATGAAATTAATTTTCTTATTTACAGATTAAAGGTGCAGTGTGTAAGATTTTGCTCATTTTTGTCACATAAAAAAAAAAAAAAAACAATTCCATACCGATTTTCATGAAATTATAATCACCTAAATGTTTTATTTTTTTCCGTTCCCTTTAAGTGAGCCCATTAATGTATATTTACATTCATGAGGAGATGAGATGGTCCTCTCTATGGGGGCCTCTTTAAGTTTTTATGACAACTAAAGTCTACCATAAATTCCTCTGTATCTTGTGAGACTGAGGCGATGGATACAACATGCAGCTTCACCTCTAGATGTCACCAAATCGTACACACTGCACCTTTAACTCCAGCCTCCCTCTGCCACTGTGGTTGAAGAGTAATGGAACAAAATAATAAGTGTTTGTTGTTTTCCTGAGATTTGTCTTGTGGTTTCACACAAACCGCAAATCTTTTCTTCTTCTTCTTCTTCTGGTCGTGACGACCACGCTGCATTTGTGATTAAAATAACTGGAACAGATTCAAATAGCTTCATTTATTATCCCGGCTCTCGCTGCTGCCCCCTCTTCACCGAGCCTTCATGGCCCTGCCGATGAGTTTTTCTCCTGCGTGATCACATGCTTGTGTTTCTGGAGTTGAAAGTTCTCTTCTGTCGAACTTTGGCGGCATTGACTTTTCCTCTGTGTCAACTTCAGAGGAAATACAAAGATGCATTTTGTGGAGCCCACCTACAGCTTTATTTTCTTGTAATTTCCACGCCGGCTTTCCCCCCACCCCACCCCACCCCACCCTTTCTTAGGATCGGGGGGCTGAGCAGATGCAGGTAGATGTATATTTATGAGGGGGATGTGTATTTCAGGGAGAAGCGGTGTTGTGAAAGGTGACCTTGTTAGATAAAAGGAGGGCTCGGGAAGCCAAATGATGAAAGAGAATGGGATCATCCTGGGCTCATTAATGTGGATTTGAAGGTCAGGTAATTATAACAATAGACGTGTGGGCTGGCTTTGGCATCTGGTATTGTTGCGTTGTTATGAAGGTGACAAGCCTTCGGAGGAGCGGGATTAATCACGGTGACACCAGACTGTTGTCGCGTTGACACATCCAGACATCATCCGCTGTAGTTCTCCAAGGAAGCTGCAAGAACAACATCATTTCAACCATCAGCGCCACGTGTCAAAACACGAGGAGGCTTAAGAAGCCACCGCATGACAAAGTAAGACCAGACCCAAGCGCAATCAACACTCGTTTTACCACTTAAACCAGTTATTTACAGAAGCTGCTGACACTGTGACATATGGAGCGGTCTTCACAACAACAAATCCACATGGCTGTGGTTGGTATGGCAACACACAAAGCTTTGTATTCAGTGGCGAAAGGATCTCACGGCCGTCGCTCACACCTTTGAGCCAGGGCAAGCTTTGAAATCCCGAAGGGAAACACAAAAACCACAGTTCAACCCGTCATGTGCCTTAATGGAAATGTAGTTTGTGCTGGAAGCTGACACGGTGTCAATACCCATGAGCAATGAGACCTGCTTTATGTAACCAGCGCTCGATCAATTCACGACAACCCAATAAATGGGGGGTTTCAAAGTTTACGGCCGTAAAAAGGATTATATCTAGAGATGTTCTGATTCCGACGCTGCTGTAAATGCAGTCATAGCGTCAGTCTTGTGATCTGATCCCATGTCTTCAGGTTTTACCTGAACTGTTTCTCTTCTTCACCCCTTCAAAACAACACTCGCACTGTGCTGTTTTTAGAGAGGCAACGAGCGATGTGTTGCCGTGTTGTTTATTTTGAAACATAGGAAACGCAAATGTCGGCAGTTTCACTCAACTCCAACCTGGAGAGCCCTTCAAGTCAAATGGCAATGGGTTCCATGTGCATGACTTCAATGTTGTTAAAGGAGGTTGCTGGTTATTATTTTTTTTCCATTTCTATTTGAATGATAATGATAATGATGATAATGATCAAACTTTTTAATGTGCATAGATGTCATCATTTATATAAGCACCTAGCTTTGTGTTATCACTCCTTCAATCAAAGATCAAACCTATCAAGTAAATAGATACAATTATCAGTAAATACAAGTTTGACCATTAACTGTATTGAAAACCTTTTTGTTCGAGGCCAAACGAACAGAACTATTGCGCAGATTCAAACATTTGACCGCATTAAGACATACACCGGTAAACTCACTGAACACATCGTTACACATACAAAATAGGAAATGGTTTTAACTGTAGTTCATGGTGAATGTCAGCTTCAGAGCAGTAATCGTAACCCGCCTAACGTGACGTGGCGGGCCAAACTTGGCCCGCAGGCCTTGAGTTTGACATACATGTTCTATGGTGTCAAAGTCCATTCATGTTTTTTATTTTTTTTTACAAATGCTCAGCCTATGGGATGGGAAACATGGTACCAGGGCATCATCACTGCATTCAGGAGTGTTCTTACTACAGTCGAAATGAAGACGAGCAGCTCTGTGAACCGTGGATCATACTCCAACAAACACTGACACATAAATATTGAGACAACGCTCTGAGAGTTGCAGAAAATATTTTGACGACGTTTGCATCGCATCCTCACTTCCTGGCCTTAGCCACAGTTGCATCATGTAAACACCCCTGCGTTTACTCCACATGAGGCCTGAGCCACACATGGGGCTGAATTTTTTTTTTTTGGTGTGTGTGCGGATGCGATGCTGGGATCATGCCATCTCTCCCACAAGTTTGTCTGGCTCAGGCGAGCTCCTCGGGGACGACTCCAAGCTATCAAGTACAAAAATGCCAACCAGTATTATCGGGCCAGGCAGCATGTGTGTGGTGTAGCATGCATTTTTAATGTGCCACAAATAAGAAATAGCACTGTTGCCTCTCCTCTCCCACTGCGCAACTAGTGGCTTGTTTAGTTTGTATTTTCTATTTGTGTGAATTCCTGCCGCTACTAAAAGAATAAGGGTCCCTGTTGTTAAAGGTTGAAATGGTTTCAATTGAACTCGGAGCTCTAGTGTGCCTTAATATGAATTGTGTTAGTGTGTACGTGTGTGTGTGTGTGTGTGTGTGTGTGTGTGTGTGTCGGTACAGGCGGTATGCTTGTTAAGAAGGCTGGTGAAGTGGAAAAGTGCCTGTGTGTGTATGTGGGACATTATTCCACTCAAAAAGAATTTGCCAAAGTCTTTCACTCCACTGACTCTTTGAACATTGACACGAGGAGCTGACATGTTAGACATCAGAACTCCATGAGAAGGAACATCTAATGACCAGCTAAGTGTCAAACCATCGTCTCTTTGTTTCCCTCAACAGCTTCCTTCATTATTCTCAGGTCTGCCATTGTCACGTCTTTGTGTAGTAGATGCTAATGTGTGCCTGTCAACAAAGCTGTGAGCTTGAGTTGTAATTAAAGCAGAATAATGGAACGGGAAAAAAGAAAACACGAGATGTGACTTTAGAAGAAAGAGCAGCTTTGATTGGCCTAGTTTCTGCATTTATTTTGAAGTGTGTGAATTCTCACTTTCTGAATCGATGAAGCAACGTTCTGCGTCTCTGAATCACTAAAACGGAGATGATTAGAAACTGTTGGGTGAGAAAATGGAAGTGATGACATGCTGATGGGATATAGTCTTTTTTTTAATTGTTCAGACTCCAATGACTTGAAGCCTGATTCATCATTGCATGTGGCATCTGACTGTCGCATATAGCAATTCTACCACCAATACACGACCAGGTGATGACTGTGCTTTGTTTCAAAACGGTAACTCACTAACATTATACCAATGCAGTGGAAAACATTTGGTCCTACAATGGACCAACCACAGCTGGTATAGCCTGTTGCGGGCTCTGTGGAAGCTCTGTAGAGTCTTTGCCACAGGGGCATCATGCAGCTCTTGATCATACATACTTACAACATGGAGCGATGAATGATTCAGAACTTGTTTCCTTTGCTAACAACTGTTTACATTTATTGGAGATGCATAGCATTGGTGTACATTGGTGGTCAGGGTTAGGGTGGTCAGCCTCCGCTGGTTGGTCAAATGCCACACGAAGTATACTGTGAAGTCAGATATCGTTGCTGATTGGCTGGGTGAAATCACGTGGTTCTTTGCCTCACGGAAAGGAAACGATCACTTGCGCGATAAAGGGTGGGTAATGGAAAAAAACCCAAAACATTTAGGTGATTATAAATTCATGTAAATGTCAGTATGATATTGCTTGGTCATATTTTTTTTAACGTGACTAAATCGCACACACTGCACCTTTCAATCGGATGCACGTGTTTGCATGGATTGTGTCGGTTTGAAAATGCCATTTGAGGTCACCTTAAACCGCTCCATCTGTATTTTCTTGGAAACCCTGACAAAATACCCATTAGATCTGCAGACATAAATAACATTACATTCCCGCGTCACCCCTTGTTGATTTGAAAAATTGCAACGCGATATTTTTTGACTCGGCAGCCTATCTATTTGCAACAGAGCACGCCCGCAGACCTGTCAAAGTTTTTATTTTTATTCTACCACTTTCTGTACTGCACCTCTTGTGCCGGAGTCACACCGTTAACCTCTGAGCTTAGGTCAGGGGCTGCCGAGGATAGTGTGTATTTGAAGGAGCCGTATGCAGAAGGTTCAGCCGAGGTGGCAGGGACCAGAAGGGTAGACGGAGGATCTGTTTACTGCCTTGAGGTTCGGTGGTTATGCACTAGCACTTCCCATTTAACTGCATGATCTAGGGCTCTGCTGACGACACCCAACACGCAACCCAGATCCACGCCTCGCTGCCTTCTGCACACACAGGGCTGGCACACTGAGGTGCGCAAGCCACTTTTTATGAATGCTCTGCAAATATATGGTCACACTGAGACAAGAGGCTGGTTTCAACCCCCCCTTTTTTCACCTTGTGTGTGTGTGTGTGTGTGTGTGTGCGTGTGTGTGTGTGTGTGTGTGTGTGTGTGTGCGTGTGTGTGTGTGTGCGTGTGTGTGTGCGTGCTGGCTCCTCTGTGCAGGGCCACAATTCATACAGCGGAGCCGTCACGCTCTCTGGCTCGGCTCCTGTTATCAATATTCTCTCGCTGTGAAAATACACAGCAGAGGCCCCACTCCACTGTCATTGGCAGAAGGATATATGAGGACGCTGTGGAAAGGGGGTGAAGGGTTGAAAGGGCAGGCAGGAAGTGGGAGTTCCCGTTGTGACAGCGCAGGCATGTGTTTGATGGGCCGGCCTAATGCCGTGGACCAGCAGCTCCTAATGACCTGCCATCCCCGGGCCGTCTGGGTTGCCCCTCCACCGAGATTTATGGCCCATGTTGTGGTTACTACTGGGAAGACTCTCAGAGGCACTCCCGACAAACTCCCAAGTTACGGCCCACTCCTCCGGCTTCCCCCCGCTTTCCTCCTCATTAACGGGCTCGTTTCAAACCTTCGAGGCTCATCTTCACGACCAAAAGAAACAATTTAGCCTTCTGAAGCTCAAAGATCAGCGCAGCAGTCGGGATCCATGTATGTCGCTGATGTGGAGGTGGAGATGTGGCCTGTTCCGTCCTTGAAGGGAAAAATTGATGCGTGGAATTCTTCAGGGGTTCCCAGAAAAAGGGGACGGCGAGGTGGGAAAACCCCATTAAACTCAAAGAGACGACTCCACATGCAGGTGCTGAAGCAGCAGGAGAAGGTACCGATAAGGGGTTTGCGATGATATTAATTGTTGCCTCTCCCACCGTTCCCCTCCAGGCAGAAATGTGTTGATCCACCGCAAGATAAAGCCCGCGTGAACCCGGAGCAGGCACAAACAGCGAGGAGGGCTACTTTATAATTAATACACACTATAAAATATTCATCACTCCGGATAATTGAAGCACTTTTCAGGCAAGTCAAACTGAATAAGCTCACAACCTCTGGTACGAAGAGCAGGGGAGAGAAACTCTACAAGCAGCTGCTTCCTATTTGTCTCTCATTTGAAGACAGATTGTTAAAGGCAGCGCACGACAACTTTGGGGTTCTAATGCCTCCCTTTGAAATGTCTTGCTGTGGGCGGAGCTCGCTGACTTTCTAGGTTACAGATCCCGTGCACATACTGCACCTGCAGATGAACTCCCCAAACGCGTCACGATATTCTCATCATTATTGGGCCGTTTTAAAAAATTTAATTTCTTTTTTTTAAATTTTTTTTTTTACTCCTCCGTTCTTGAAGATCCGTCAAACCCTCCGCAGAGATGAGATGGTTGTTGAACGCTCTTCGTCTCCCGGTGGGCAATCGGCATGAACACACCGAGTCACGTGTGGTTAAAAAGCAGCTAATATCTCAACCCCTTGACAGCCCCATTCACCACTACCCCACCTTACACCCACACCCACACACACACACCCACACACACCCACAGTTGTCAGACTGATTAGCAACCACATCTCCAATCTCTGATTAGGTGTGGAGTAAATGAAGCGCCCCCCTCAGGTATACATTTCCATAATGTCAGGTAATTAAACCCCAGTGTTTTAATAGCTCCGGAATAGAACGGCTCCCCAGGAGACTTGACAATGATGATAGACTTTGCTGAAAACTAGCGTAGTGCGGTAGCCTGCGTTCAGCCGCCACTGCAACTGTAACTTTTTACTGTGCCGATAAATAGATAAATAACAAGCTTAACACACTTTAGCCAAAATAGAAATACAAACATGCACTCACTTTCAAATGAACGATATCTGTGGCTATAAAAACTATTCATCAATGGTTTTTCAGATATGAATAAAAAAACGTCTTTCTGAGAGGCTTTTCTGGAAACGATGCACAATGGCGTGTGGGTGTGTATTTGTGTTTGTGTGTGTGTGTGTGTGTGTGTGTGTGTGTGTGTGTGTGTGTGTGTGTGTGTGTGTGTGTGTGTGTGTGTGTGTGTGTGTGCGCGTGTGCGTGTGTGCATGTTGTTGATTGCTGACAGATTCCAGGGCTAAACAAAAGGCGGGTGAGCACGGGTGTCTTTTTCATCACAGAAAAACCTGGAGAGGTGCTATTGTAAACATGACAGTGGATTGTCAGTTCACCACTCTTTGTGTTGCTGTTTTGTGTGTGTGTGTGTGTGTGTGTGTGTATATTGCGCTCATACTGTATGCATTGCACACACACACACACACACACACACACACACATACACACACAAAACAAAAGCCCTTTGATGAAACACATTCTGCAGTGGGAAAGCTTTCTTTGTTGTCGGTGCCCACTCGTATGTATGGTGCTCAAACTAGAACAATGCTGCCACATAATGGTGCCACACAAAGGTGTGGAAACTGAGTGAACTCCAGACCCCCCCCCCACACACACACACGTTATAATAATAAAAAAATAATAATAATAATAATAACCACAGCACACGTTGATGTGATTGGAGAGCTCTCGCCCTCCGCTCCACATGTTCCCTGTCTGTTGCGCTGTAAAACGTTGTGGCGATGTAAGAGGCTGTTCTAAGCTGGCCACTTTTGGCTGCTAATGATAACCAATGCTGTTGCCGGAGCTGACGATCATTAAAGGCGCGTCGCCGCGAATGATCCTGCCCGTGCCCTCCGTATGAACCAGACTTCAAACGCACGCACGCTACCTTCTTTCAGCAACACCCAAATTAACAGATGTATTTTAAATCCCCTCTAATCTTCCTCCGCTTATGTGCAACGGATTTCTGTAACGGACAGATCCAGCAAAAATGAAAACGGTTCCATTTTGAATGACGCGCCCTCCGTGAGGAACGGCGGTCTGATGCTACCTCCTCTCCAACTGCATGGTGGTGAATGCAGGAGAGTGACTACAGAGTGTAGTACGTGAACTAAACTGTCTTTGATCTGACAGCGCAATAGTGGTGACGTCCATGGCCCCATTTGAACAGA